>JBBPRD010000080.1:0-23402 GCA_038092855.1 Boletus piedmontensis
ATTACAGTCAAAAAACTGTCTGAATGAGTCACTGTTTTGAAATGGCTGCCATTTCATCACATCTTATTCATATGTCTTGAGATATGGATGGTTAGAAAGCCAGGAGTCAGTGCTTCATTTCATATACCAATATATTAGGGTAAGGATTAGGGGTTATTAGGGAATAATGCATTTAGTGAAAAATGACCAAATATGCAGACAGTTTTTTGAGCCACTGTAAGAGCCATTAATGACCCACATTCAATGTGAGTTATCATGATGGGTATTAGATCTTTAGAAATAATATCCTGACAGAGATCAGTACCCTATCTATGCCATTTGTTTCCAACCACCCATGCTCTCACTCCCTGTCACTCTTTGGATTATCAAATAGTCACAAAGACTGTCTTGCTGTCCTCGGTAACTGACACTAACAATTGATTTCAAATCCAGAATGTTTTATCCACACACTTTTTTCCTCTATATAAAATATAGTATGCACAAACTTGACTGTTTCTAAACCAAGCCTAAAAGTGGGAAACTTGGCAAAAAAGTGGAGTGAATGAAAGAGTACTCAAACCTGTTTATATAACACTCTCCATTGAAACTTGAGTTACAGGATGAGATATTTGTTGGCTGAGAAAGAACAGGATTTGAAAAACCTAGGGAAGGTAATTAGTTAAATTAGAGTGAAATGAGCATGCCATGAGTATGAGAGGAGCATATGTCTACACTTAGTGATGTTGACAAAAACCAGTGCATTGCTAACCAGGGTCATAGAGCTTGGGCTCCTTCAAGCATAGCCAATGATTAGGAAGCAATAGATGCAATGTGCCAGACTTGTCTATAAACCAGATATTCTGTTATATACTGTATCTCCATGGACTTTATTGAGCAATTTCCCAAATCCTCTTGATACACTACTATACTTATAGTGTAGATTGCCTATCCAAACAGTGCATCTTAATCTCAATGCATGACATGATGTTGTCTCTAGAATTAGCCAAACTCTTTCTACTCCATATCACCTCTAACAGAGGTTCTAAGTTTGTCTCACACTTCTTTCACTCACTCAGAAAAGCCCTTGAGATTCACCTTCATTTTACCTCTGGATATTATCCAGAAGGAGATGGTCAGATAGAACAAATGAACAAGACCCTGGAAGAGTACCTCCAGATCCATTGTAGCTACCAATAGAACAAATGGTCTGAATTCCTGTCCCTTGCAGAGTTTGCATATAACAATACTCCAAGGGCTACCACCCCAATATATCTGTTCACTCTGAATGTGACCTTACCTTTGCCTGAGCTTGTGAATACTCCATTAACCTTGACTTCCTATACCAGACTTTAAAGTCAGTGACCAAGTTTTCATCAAAGCAAAATATTTCCACTCTACCAGGCCCTTGAGGAAACTATCTAAGAAGAACCTTGGGCTGTATACCATTATCACTCAGGCAGGTACCCACTCCTTCACTCTGCAACTCCAGACTCTATGAAGTCTATATACTCTGTTTTCCACATTTTGCAACTAGAATCTGCAGTTCTTAACATGATACCCAATCATGCACAAAGTCCATCACCTCCAATCAAAGTAGATGAAGGACTGGAGTACAAGATCTCTGAGATCCTTGACTCCAAGATAAATTATTAATATTGCAACTATAAACTACTCTATTTAGTGTATTGATCTGTTTAGAAAGGAACAGATGAAGAAGTGTGCTGGCTACTGGCTATGGAGCTGAGTCACACCTCCAAGCTTGTATATCACTTCCATCTCCATTATCCAGATAAACCCAGACTTTACACTGTTTAAATGTACAAAAAGACAAATTAAATTTTGTAAACTATGGCAAAGGTGACATTATCTATTTTCCAACTCCCTCCATCTCTTTCAACTCCTCCAAATCCTCTGATACTATCCCATTCTCCTCTAACTTCAACTCTAACTTCACCAATTCCTCTTTTTCAATCTTATAGAAGCTTTCCAAGCCCTCTGAGCCCTCTAAGCCCTCTTTGTATATTATCTTTACCTTCAGCTCTACCAGCCTTGTGAGGAGATTGCTCTGGCAATCCAGGCAGCAGTTCTGGACCTTTACAATCTTCTAGATGCTGCCCATAATGGAGACAAGGCTCTAAAGAGCCCTGTTTAACTGCTCTAGCTCTGCACTATCCTTCAGTAGACTCACATGCTCCCTCTGCTTGGGATCACTGGGCTCTGTCTCCAGCACCTGCATCATCTTAATCTTGCACCAATGCTTTTCTGGCCTGTCTTCTCCAGGCTGCTGACCTATATCAAACTTGTTTCATGCATGATCACAGCTTCCTACCTAAAAACAATAAACTCTACTAATTAGAGTGGTTAGAATTTTCCAACACTCTAGGGCTAGATGACCCTCTATATGAGTTACCATCCCCCAAAATTCCAGAATTTTTCATCAAAAGGCCAAGGAGAAATACAAGTTTTCTCCAAAGTCTAGTTTTATTACTACCTTTAACTATAAAACCAAATAAAATTGTAAATACTAAGTATATAGCTAAGTGGTAGAGAAGAGAGAAGTTCCTGGAACCTTCTAGAATATACAGCTCTGCATAGCTTTGCACAGCCCTGGATTTCCATAATAATCATTAGGCACAATTTAGCCTAGGAGAAAATGGAAGCTTTCAGAGCTTTCTAGAATGCACAGCCTTGCATGACTCAGCATGACTTAGCATTCTCTTGGCATTAATAAGCTGCTTTGTAAGCAGCAGCCAAGCCTCCTGAGTGACTAGCACAGCCTTTGTAAAAACATATAGAGGGCAGTTTCAGATCACAAAAGAGCATCTTTTTAGATTATCACCAGAGATACAATATATTCTCACTTGGAGTTCTCCTGCTCAAGCTACCAGAAGGGGCTTAGATTAGGAAATTCCCACAATAAATAGGACTGCTATATTTCTTTGTTAGGAACAAAAATACTTGTGTTACCAGAAATGAGACAAGAAAAATAGGATATCTTTTGGGAGAAAACCCTAAACAGGGCAACAAAAGGGAACAGATTCCCAACAAAGAATACTCTCAGTACCACCACTTGGTGACTTTACTATCCACCCTAGGGGATAAGTGATAGTATAAACATATCAGTTCTGAACTGCAACTCCTTAGTGAACAATAAGATTGAGTTTAAATAACCATCTGTGTGAACTAAGTGTACCACTACTATATTCCAGCCAACTCTGGAATTATCCACCAAATTACTATATTAGGTGGATTGCTACTCCACAAAGCCTAACTCCACAAAGTCTTTGCCTTATATAGGCAAATTTTCTTATAGAACAAACTTTTGCTACTGAAGCCTAGAAATCTATTAGTGTTGTCTAGCACCCCTTTTTAGTGTGCAAACAGTACCAAACAACCTTACAAACCAGACCCTTATTGAAGCAATCCAAAAATCTAATCTGGCAACATTTGTTGAGGATTGGCAAATATCCCACATATTGATTACACTAAGATTCCCACCAATCCAGCCTCGTAGATCTAGTAGCTAATTGTCTAGGAGATTTATATCCCTAGCTTATAGTGTGCTATCCATGGAAGGAAAAGCACTAGTTTGGGAAATATCTATTTCAATTTCATTTAAATAGTTCTAGTTGCTTTTGCATATAAAGAAGTCAGCATCAGCATAATGAGCTGCAGAAATACCTTCTATAACCACTGTGGGATTGTTATACAAGTTGTCTGTGTTGAAATCCATGTGGCAAGCAGCAGAAATGGGCTCCTCAACTGCTCTGGGTGCTCTGGACCAAGAGGACAAATCACTAGTCCTGTTAGCCATCTGTTTCTTTATAATTGTGATGTCATCTTCATCAGAGTGCTCATTAGTGTTATCCATAGCACACCCAAACCCATGTGGATTGTTGAACAAGAGCCTAGCACAATATTGTCAGCAACCATTTGTTGTGAATAGCAATAGCTAACTCACTTATTATAGTGCATATAGAGATTGTTGGATCAATCCTCAGAGATTTCATCTATGATAAATGTTATGATCCTGTAGTAAAAGTCAGGCAGCTTGAAGTCCCCATTGAGGTTTATGAACTTGGCTTGTGAACAGATGCTAAAACAAGCCTAATCATGTATGGGTCAATACTAGTAGAGTCATAAGAAATGAAAGACTCAAATGTGTTGTAGTGTATGCAATATAATTGGCTTTGACCTGCCTCATGTTATGGAGTTTACTATTGCTAGAGCACATGTTGTGGGTCTTTGAAGTGGAGAGGGCTGACAATAGCAATGTGAAGATATGTTTCATAATCTACACAAGAATGAGCAAACTATACAAGGACTATATATTACTTACTTGTTCAGCCAGGTATGTGCATATGAAACCAGAAGTGATGTTCTCAGGGTCAAAGTTCTTCCCTGTGATATCTCCCTCATAGAGGAATGCCAGGTTTTTCTGTGTAGTAACCTTGATATTCCCACATGCAATTTTCTTCCTGGTCCTATTACAATATACTGTTAGTATATATCAAGTGTTTAGTGCTTGGATTGGTACTTACTCAACTGGATCATTTAACATCTCTTGTAGATGGTGAATGGGACACAGAAGGCAGGCCAGCTCAGGATAGTTGAAACCCAGTCTGTTCTTCATTGTACTGGGCTGTACTGGGAAATCAACTCCCTTTCTCATAGAATCAGGCACCACATAAGAACTGATCACTAGGCAAAGATAACTTGTATCCAAATGTGTATGGTTGATAGTGTTCTGTATCTGACCAATTGTGAGATTGTCACAGGGCTGCTGTTATGGATGCCCCTGTCTGAACCTTATTCCTTTTTTCTACAAACCCCTAAGTTAGTGGATCACATGACTTTAAATCATGTAACATCTTGACATAGAGTAATGAGGCTGCTATGTCCCCTTCTCTGCTAGAATGGCTCTGCTGGGATCTGCTGTGTGATCTCCAGACATGTGTATTTAATCTCCATCAACCCTGAGACCCTGAGAGTTCTCTTCCATTCTATTTAATTTCCACATGTCTTTTTTGCTTCTTAGAAGCCTCATAGACAATACATGGCAGATGATATTTTCATTATCTGAGTTGTCATCTTCATTTTGTTCAGTGTCCTTAACAATCTAGGATATATGTATGGTTTTCTCAAGATTGCAGTACATGTTGAATGTGTGTAGAATCCACCATGCAGTTCCCAAGCATCACTTCCACTTGGGAGATATATTATTGGTCCTAATGGAGAAATCAGACCTCACATATCTCATGAAAATATATGCCTACTGCTTATTGCCTTTGTATGATATTTTAGAGCTACATATATGACATTTTAGAGCTCTATATAACAACCTCATGGCAGATTAGGGCTATCTTGCATACCTTATTGTCATAGACTTAGCATCATCAAGGCTGTTGGTGCCTGTCTCATGATTTGCTTGGATCTGCTCCTGCTTGGATCTGGCTCATCTGTTAATAAACTGCATCCATTCACAATTATCATCAGAGATGGGGGAATAAGAACATATGTTGCAATTATTAGATATGATGATAAGTGGATCAAAGCATGAAAGCTTTGAAGTCCCACCCATATTAACTAATATAGTATGTGACAGTCATGTTGTCTTCTTTGTAGGCTAAAGCAATTAGAACTAGAATAGGTAGTTTCCTAGACTACTGCTTTACCTTCCACAGATCACACACTATAAGCTAGGTATTTAGGCCTAGACAAGTACAATCACTAGGTCTACTAGGGTTGCTTGGATAACAACTTAGTGTAATGAGGTATGTGGGGTGTTCACCAATTCTCAACTGACATTTATGAATTGGGGTGGTATTGAGCTAAGATTGGGTAGTGTGGTTAGTAAGGGTAGAACAGTAGTGATAATACACTAGTAAGATACTAGTCAACACTATAGGGTTGCTAGATATGTAGTAGTCTCAAGTGTAACTACTTGGATTTCAGTAAATTGCCAATTTAAACCTGTTGTTTGGCTTTGTTTGGTCTTATTTATGCTTATGTGTGGTGATTGGAATATTCCCCTATTTATCAAATTTTATTTGGATTTAATGGATAAAGTTCCTATAAATAGTTAGTAGCTTTATGGCACTAATCTAGTGATATGTCAAGATGTTAAGATGTCAAGATGTTCCAGAACAACTGGATACTAATCACACTACACTTAGTTTGCTTAGAGAGGTTATGTAACTCAATCTTTATTAGCAATACTAAGGAGGGTATATTTCAAGGCTTACAGAGCTGTACTATTATTTATTCTCTAAGGTGGGTAGTCAGCTGTATAGCAGGATCAATGTAGTACTGGTAGTTTCAATTGTTGGGGATCTGTTCCCTTTTATTGCCCTGATTAGGGTTTTCTCCCAAAAGATGTCCTATTTCACTTGATCACTCTTGAATACAAGTCTTTTGCTCCTAACAACTAATCTAGCAGTGCTAAACTATGCCTGGGGTCCTGCTCGAGGTCCTCTGTGGGTTACCTGAGAAAGGTACTCCAAGTGGTGAGAAAGGCTCAATTTATGAGGTTACTTTCTCTAAAGTTCCTTTCAGTTCCTGCTTTTTAGTGGCTTGAAAGGCTCTCCTTTTATAGATATTTACAAAGGCTTGGCTAGCCAATCAAAGGCTGCTTAGTAATCCCAAGACCATGCTGAGTCATGATGACTCATCCAGGGGCAATGCCAGGCCATACTGAGTCATGCAAGCTTGAACATTCTAGAACATTCCAGGACTTCTGGATCTTGCTGAGCCAAACTGGGTCAAGCTGAACCAAGCTAGCTATGCATTTTTCTAATTGAGTCTAGGAATTTCTTGGTTGGTACTGCTAAGCTAGTCTTTGTACACTTTTGTACTATATACTTAATAGTAGTAGAGATTGGGTTTAGAGGAAAATATTCATATCTCTTTGAACTCTGAAAGAAATATTGTGAAACTTGGAGGAATGATAGGTCATATCAAGGGTCATCTAGCCCTAGAGTGGTAAGAGATTTTGACAGAGAAGAGAGGTTGATTTTATTGGGTTTTTGGGTAATATACTCCTGATCTTGCATGCAAACATTTTGCTATAGGTTAATGTCACAGCAAACTTGCAGAATAGACTAATTATTATACCTCTTGAATTGCAAGACAAGTTAAAAGGTAAGTTCAACATACATACATCCATTCTGACCATATTTTCTAGGTGAATTAACAAAAATGCATCTTGAGCTTACATACATGATCATGAAAAGAAAAGAAGAAAATAAATATCATAACATTATGTGTTGGGAGATTATCCAGATACAATTCAGGATCAAGGTACTATAGAAAACTACTTGACACAATCAGTAGGCCTATCTCATTCACCCAAAATAAAGTATTAATTTTTCCAGGGTGAATTAAAGCACTGGTATCTAAAGTGCCACTATATACAAACCTCAAAGACCAAGGCAACAACCCTACTGAGTATGAGCAAGCTCAAGGCATGTGAGCAATTTATTGTGCTCATGCTTAAGGAGCTTGAGAAAGGGAATTCCAATGGTGGACATGACAACATGTCACAGGGAACTGGGAAAAAGAAGAGAAAGCAAAAGCAATCTTTACCATCCAACCACTATACCATTTCTGAGTCAGAACAGATACCTACCAACATCATGGTCTGGCTTGGATTACTGCAGGATGACTAGGTAACCAAGGTACATGACATCTACTATCTAATGTGTCTCAAGTCATACTGATGTTCATTTAGGACTTCATAGACAAACTTAAAGATCATCTCTTGTATTGTGTTTATTGGCCCAGAGAATGGGACAGGGAAATTATCTGCTTTACTGATGCCATGTGTTATGACTCTCTTTTATCCCTTCTCTCCTTTGTTACTACGACCACTGACCCTTCTCTACTTACCTCATATTGGTCTTGGCCTATGAAAACCTTTATACTCTACAGGGTCACATGATTGAACACTCTCACAACCCATTTATTTTCCCTTCTTTTATCATCATTGTTCCATACTATTCTTTTGCATTCCATGCCTATACGGTGACTAAGCATTCTCTTTGATTCTACTACTTTCCATTGCTTAGTCATCTTCATATTTCTTTACATATATAAACTCATCAGTAGACTACAGTGTTCCTCACATTAGACCTACTCAATCTAACTTCCATTGTACTCTTCTCTCTGTGAGTCTCCATTCTACTCTCAAGTGAATGCTGCCCTTTGACCACCATGGGCCCCTAATCCTCTGGCTGTACCTCCATCGAGACTTGTCTCAAACCCTTGACCCTATCTATGGATAACCTTCATTGTCCAGTATCACCTGGAACCCTTGACCCTACATATGGGTAACCTTTGTCCAGGCCATTTGAGTCTATGTTTGTCCCTACCCAGGCCAAGCATAACACTGTGCAAGACAATCTCATCATCATATAGAATTTATTTTACAAATACAAGACATTATCTGTCAACTATACAACCTATAACCTATGGTGTGATCAAGATGTTATCAATCCTCAAATACATGCCAATATCATGGCACTCTCACACAAGACTAACTCAAATCAATATCCATACTGGTACACACACATATTGAAAATTTTCCATATCAATATACAGTATTACAGTGAGCATCCACATTCTGATGCAGCACAGCATAATGATATCTTATTTATCCACTGGTTTGGGTATCTTCTGATCTCTTCTATTTTTTACTCTCACTATCTCCCTGGCATCAGATTCCTACCTGAGAATGACATAGATGCATTTGGATTGCTGGACCTGGATGTAGTAATCTGAGGAGTTCATCTTATTCCAAGTTTCTCAGAGTGTCAGACAAGTGAGCTGCTTATTGGGCCCTCAATCACATGGCAAGAATTGGAAGGCAACAAGGATTAGGCATCATTTGATGTGAATATGTAAGTAGTACATGGGAATTGTAATCTATCAACACAACTAATCTTACAATAACCTCCAAAACCATTGCAATGCCTAACCCTGATATGGTGCACACAGTGTACCACAAACACCTGTGGGAATTCCGCTTAGCTTTGGTGGGGACAAACAATGTACACACTCTTGGCTACATTCTGGCCTCTGGATCATGTGATTTGGCTCAGAGGCTGTGGAGGTATGTCTATTTCAAAACAGCAATATCATTGCAAGAGTTTTGCACCTGTTGGTATGAAGTGGATATTACTGTAGTACTTGGTATAGCCTCCTTTTGCCTTGAGCACTGCCTCAACCCTCCTAGGCATGCTTTCAATCAACTTCTGACACTTCTCAAGTGGTATCCCCTCCCATTCCACCTGAACTCTCTCCCATAACTCATGAATTCCACTAGGAGGGTATTCTTGATCTGCTAGCCTTTTTTTGAGGTGACCCCAGAGATGTTCAATGGGGTTGAGGTCAGGAGACTGTGCTGGCCATATCATAGTCCCAAACTCCTGCTCTCCAAGCCACTCTTTTACCTTTTTACAAGCATGCTTGGGGTCATTATCTTGCTGAAAGATCATGTTAGAAGAATCTAGATCATAATGCTACAGAGCATTCAGCAGCTCATTCTTCAAAATATGAAGGTAAAGGTCTCCACCCATCCTACCATCAATCTTGGCAGCATAGCCAACTCCCTGCCAAGTCATATACCCCCACATTATGAGAGAATCTCCTCCAATCTTCAGGGTTTCTTTAACCAATCTGTTATTAAGCCCTTTACCTGCTTTTTTCCACACCCATTTTTGCCCATCTGACCCTATGTGGTTGATTTTAGTCTCATCAGACCATACTACCTTCTTCCAGTCCTCTATAGTCCAATCCTTATG
This sequence comes from Boletus piedmontensis, assembly GCA_038092855.1. NCBI lineage: Eukaryota > Fungi > Basidiomycota > Agaricomycetes > Boletales > Boletaceae > Boletus > Boletus piedmontensis. The sequence goes on from JBBPRD010000080.1 coordinate 9,780, forward strand.
AGCATAGGCAAAGTCCAAGTGAGCCTTGCAATGTCTAGCTGATAGAAGGGGGTATTTAGACTTCATCACAGCCTTCATACCAGTTTTTTTCAAGTGCTGGCATACTGTGGTAGTAGAGAGGGGTTGGTTGACCACATTGGTAAGAGCCTTGGTCACCTGGACAGCATTTTCTACCTTTCCAGATGAGATAAAACAGATGGCATGATAAAGATTGATAGGAGAAAGCATGGATGGGCAATCTCCAACAAACTTCTGAAGCTCAGAACACTCTTTGGAGCAGAGCCTGGATATGGTAGAGGCATGGAGACCAGTGGTGGCAGCAATAGAATGAGCTGACTGGCCAGCATCAAGCATAGAGAAAATGGTGTTTTTCTGAGTAAAAGAAATGGATCTCATGATGATGTGGTTAGAAATAAAGAAGTGTGTGAACTACTTCAAACTCAGACATAATATTTATATATGTACCTTTGTTTGTATGGCCAAACATTGCCACTTGTGATGGTATTTCAACAAGATTCCACATTCTCTACCAATAGATGCAAAACTATTGCAATGAAATTGCTGTTTTGAAATAAACATACCTCCACAGCCTCTGAGCCAAATCACATGATCTAGAGGCCAGATTGTAGCCAAGAGTGTGTACTTTGTTTGTCCCCACCAAAGCTAAGCAGAATTCCCACAAGCGTTTGTGGTATGCTACACACACCACATCAGGGTTAGGTATTGCAATAGTTTTGAAGGTCACTATATGTGTAGTTTTGTTGATCATGACATATTCATGAGGTATCACAGGGGCAGCATCAGTCACATGGTCACATAGAATTGGGTAAAAAAGTAATCCTGTAATAGGGAAGAGACTACTTGATTGTAGACACTGTCCATGTTTGACAGCAAGAATTCAGTTACTTCATGTGTTCCATGGATATGTTCAGACAGTGCTGAATGAATTGCTGTGGCAGCAAGAGTGATTATGTGAGCAAATGCATTGTCAGTATTGTTGAGAAATTTGTGAAGGCTGCCAAGCCAGACCATATTCAAGATAACAGAGATTAGTGCAGGATGTTCATAAAATACAATAACTGTTCTGTGCTAGTAAGTAGAAGATCTGAGTAAAAAAATTACAATGAGCTGGAAAACTTACCTTGTCTAGCTGGTGAAGCCATCTATCATTTTCAAGTAGCCAGGGTATGTTTGATTGCTTTGTAATGATCTTGGCATCAGGATGTCTGTCTTGAAGGTAGAGTTGGAGACCATAGGACTTGTGTATGAGACCCCATGCAGAGTCTTTGAAGGTTTTTTGTGTGGTTATTATGATGGATTGAATACTTGAGAGCATCTTGTCATCTGGTGGTGCAAGTGGCTGTGGTAAATACTCTAAAAAATGTGAGCTACTCTGTGGTAAATCTCATATTAACATACCTAGAATTTCTGAGATGGCAGTTTGAAACACTGTTTAACATGTTTCTCTTGATAGCATTGCATCAAGAGATAGGATCATGCATCACATTATGTCCCTCACCCACATGAGAATCTTCCATGTCTGTTCTGATGTTACACTGGTACTGGTCATAGTTGCAATCGGTGTTGGAATGGTGGTGGCCATGGTAACCAACCCAGTGGGCTGAGGGGGTTCAGGTGGATGTGGTAGGTAGCGAATGGAAGGAAGGGCATTGGTAATAGACATTTCTGCACCAGCCTACAAAAAAGACAGATGTGAGCTAAGATGTAGTTCAAATGGATGTCACCTACCCAAAATACACCAGCAGTGACAACACTGCCATGGACTTCTTCATTTGGCTGTAAGGGTGTATAAGCTGGGACAAAGTGCATGCCCAGCAATACATATGGTAAAGCACAAGCATGGCTGTTCACCACAGCCAATGACACTCAACCACTCAGCTGCTGCATGGTATTTGTACTGCAGGGATGGGGATGCTCAAAGTGTGAAGGTAAAACTTGATGCATAGCAGGCAGTTCCAGATAGCCCACAGATGTGGATGGTGACATGCACAGGGGATTGGAATACAATGGTTGGGAGTTTGATCCTAATGATGATGCATGTGGGGGGTTGGAATAGGATGGCTAGGCTATTTCCATCAACTGTATATATGGTGGAAAGTGTGGATTGCTGTATGAAGATGAGCCTGCCAGTGAGAGCTGAGAGTGTGAAAATTCCAGGGGATTGGAATAGGATGGTTGGGGGTTTTCCATTAACTGTATATATGGTGGAAAGCACAGATTGCTGTATGAAGCTGAGCCTGAGGGCTAAGAGCATGAAAATTCTGGGAAATTCAGTGACATAAATGCTTGATAGCATTGACCAGAAGACATGGCAGGATCACCCATGACAGTTTCATCTTGGAGGATATGCTAAGACAGTGGGTTTATGAGAGTATTTGGATCAATTGCTTGCTTAGTGGCACAATCAACTTGGGTAGTGTCTGACCTTAAACACAGATTGAGGTCCCCATGGGGCCTTGAAATGTTCTGTGGACATGAGGTGAGTCATGAGGGGAATCTGCTGAGCTTACATGGGGATTTGCCAAAGGTGCATGATGTTTGCAGCAGTCAGCCATAGTAGAGACATGATGCTAGAGAAAGAAGGGTGGTTAGAGGGTTATCTATATCTGTCACCTGGATTACAATCATACAAAAGGGATCAAAATCAAGACATGAGGGAGAATATTACATATAGACACATGTACATGGCAAAACAATGATCAGAGGCATGAGGAATGCAAGTATGTACAAGCTATATTACAACTCAGTCAGTAAAGTTCACAGGGGATAGACAATCATGTACATAAGTCAAGATTGATCAATTTATGAAGTTCCTCACTGAGACCATGCAGCAACCCTCATTTACTGTTAACTGCATCCTTTCCAAGTTCCAGACCTTTACCAAAGGCCACTGCTTCTTCATCAGATTCAGCCTCATACTCGTCAATAGTGGAGTCAATATCCAAACCACGTTCTTTGGCATGCTCTACCATAATCAAGAGCTCAGTAGCATCCCAATCAGCTTCCTAAGCCATGGAGGGGATCTGACTGCCATTAAATAGCTTGTCCTTCCTGAGATCAGGAAGCCCTTGATCTGTGTACATGTCAAGCCAAAATTTGTATTCTGATTCTATAAGAGAATGTATGGTTTCCAGGTGGCATTGCACTTGCTCCAATGTGTGAACCCTGTGTTTTGTTTCTTCAAGGTCCCAAGTAGTGAGGAGCAGTTGATGACAACTCCTTTCTGCCAATGCATACTTCTCAAGCACAGCAGATCAAAGAATGTTATTTGGCAACATCTCAATGCCATATAAGAATATTTCCATGGCCTAAGAGAAGAATATTAGTAACGCAAAAAATAAGTAAATAGAATCTTATCTCAGATGGGCTTAGCATGTGGCCCACCAGGTTGTTACAAGGGCCTTGACTTTGGGTTAATAATGCATAAGGGTGCTTGTGGGTAGAATAAAGGGCACAGCACTTTGGATATGGGAAAAAGTGAAAGTTGATCACAGAATCTTTCACTGGGGATGTGAAAGGTTCACATTCCATGGGATCACTCCAGTTGTTGAAATATGTTAGAGAGCTAGTAGGGCTGGGTAATTTGGATTGCACAGTTGCAACACAAGATATATCAATGGTAATACAGAAGGTCAACTCATGCAGAGTTTGAAAGACACTAAGTCTTTCAAACTCAAAGCCAGCCAGCAGTGCCTACTACAATGATGAAACAACTTAATGAGCAATGCAATGAACTTGATGATATATATGACCTGGCATCCAATGAAGAGTGGGTACTGTTGATTGGATTTAAGTTCAACTTTCACTGGTACTCACCATACTCATCTCTCACAGATTTGTCTGCCCACTCTGCTCAGTACCTCTGGCTTCAATTGACTCTGTTTGGTCACATCTCAATAATGACCATACCCCAAACAAAAGCCAATTCCCAGCTCCTCCAGCTTTATCCACTTGGCAATCTACATCTTGTCAAGGCCAATATCATCCAAATTCAGCATACATCTATGGTAAAGCACAGAACACTCTCAAGTGTCTAGCTGTGGAATCTAACCAATATGATGAAGAAATTGGACAGGCATGCCAGAAGAATGTCTATTATCCCTTTTCAGACAGAGGTGAATGGGAGCTGGGGAAATTCTTGTGTGAGAACATGAATTGAGGGCAGATTACCCAATTCTTAAAGCTGGAATGGGTGAGCAACAACCATATTCCTGGGCCTCAGTTATCTCACATTGTTACTAACAGTCAGTTGTCCTAATAAATTCAGTTTCAGAAGAGGGTTAAATCATCTTTCAAGTCTGTGGATGAGCTCTTTTCATGGATGGACTCCTTGCCTCAAGGTCCACAGTTGTGTTGCACAAAAATAGAGATGGATGAATATGTTACAGTCAATTCAGTTTATCTGCTTTGGTGAGATGCACTCAGTGTCACACAAATGATTTTCAGTAACCCAATCTTCCATCAGCACATGTGTCTAGACCCCCATGAAATATATACCACACACAATGAGTGTGAATATAGCAAGTGGATGTCCTCAGAAGAGGCATTCAGGATATAGGTAAGCCAAACTCATACCTGTCCTTCAAATTTATCTCAGCATTTTTCATGTCATCAGGACCACCTTCCCACTGGTGCCACCATCATTCTGATCATACTCACTTCCGACAAAATTCCCATTACATGACAAACCAGAAACCTCAAAATGCATCCCCTGTTCTTAACAATAGGAAATATCCACTCTAATCTATGGATGAAAGCAACAGCCCATGTATGGTCTTGTATCACATACATGCCCATAGCTCAATTTGTTACACACAGTGATTATGCAGCAGTCCTCCAAGCCAGGCTCTGGCACTGTTGCATGGACATTGCATGCAGTCCCCTGAAATCAGTTGCTGCTTGAGGTGAATACATGGCTGATCCTGCTGGATTCAAATGCTATTGCTTCACACCCCTCATCGGGTATGTAGCTGATTTGCCAGAATAGCTTATAATTGCATGTGTTGCACAGAACACATTGCCTGTATCACTCACCACCAAATCCCAATTCTCTGCTAATACTCCCTGCACACCCTGCTCCAGGCTACATACTCTCCAGCAAATACATGGCCTTTCTCTGTGCATCAATCCCTGGAAGGTTCATGAGTTTCTGGAGGCTGCAAAAGAGCTTGGCCTCAGTGGTATGCATCTCCCATTTTGGAGAAACTGGCACTTTTCTGACCCTGCAATATTCCTTACCCCCAAAATCTTGCATACCCTGCACAAGTTCTTCTTCAATCATATTTTAAAGTGGTGTAAAGAAGGGCTGGGTCCAGACAAGTTAAACTCCCACTATTAGAGTCAACATAAGCAGGTTAGTACACAGCACTTTTCCAATGGAGTTTCACATATCAAACAAATGACTAGTTGGGAGCACCAGGACTTGCAGCGAACAATTATTGCATCCATTGCAGGTGCAGCAGTCCTACCAGATTTTGTCCATGCTGTTCGAGCCATGATCAATTTTATCTACAAGGCTCAAGCACTAACATTCACAGATTTGTCTATCAATTCCATGGTCAAGTCACTAGCAGAGTTTTATAGGTTTAAGCAATCAGCCATCAACACTGGGTTATGTTGTGGTACATTGGGCCCTATTGACCACTTTGAAATTCCAAAACTTGAGCTCTTCCACAACTTTGCCCCCACAGTTCATAATGTTGGGGCTCCCATTCAATTCACAGTGGACATTTCTGAGCACCTTCTCATCACACACTGCAAAAATCTCTTCAAATGCACAAGTTACCAGTGAAACTCATTTGCCCAGCAGATTGTCTATGTTACAAACGCTACTTTCCCTTTCTTTTATTTTCCTTTTCTCAAAATCACGTGACGTCCACGTGACTATGATTATCTAACACAGATCACGTGACATCCCGATGGGATCTACAACACGGTATCCGTACATGTGTATTTAATCTCCGTCGACCCTGAAGACCCTGAGGGTTCTTCTTCCATTTCTTCTCACACTTATATTTAGATATTCTCACGTTCATCTCCACGTGCTTCTCTTCCATTCTGATCCTTCTTAGAAGTCATGCCGTCTACACGTTTACTTAATTACCATTGATACTTTATCTATTAAAGGTAGTTACGCTCACACGGCATGTTGGTCCGTGCACGCTCTGTACCAGTATATAAGTAGTCTCAATAAACGCCCCAAGAACTTCAGTCAAGTTCTTGTCGGATTTCCCCTACTCTTTACTTGCACTCTAAGTCAGTATCTGGTGGTAACGACCTAGTCTTTATTAGATTAGGGTCACCAACAGTCTACCTTTTGGATCAGGAAGAATGAATGTGCCAATTCCACCTCTTTAGCCTACTCACTGAATGCAGCACCTCACTCAAGAATATCATTGATAATAAATTTGATGAAATGACTGACATTGACCCAATGCTTGCATGGATCCTACATGCTTCCCCTGCAGATCATGCCATGTTCTCCTTACAAGATCAGCCTATCTGCAACCATTTCTTCAAGGGCATCATCTCAGATGATGCACATGTTGCAGCACACATCACTGTCAACCCAAACCAGAGAAATAAACCACTGGGATGGGTTTCCTCAACATATCAACTGCCCCTCTGTGAATCAGCACTTGGTCATTTTGTTTCATGTCTTGGTTTCTTGTCCTTTCCCACTGACATGCTCAATGTTTGGAACACATTTTGGCTACAGCTATTGTCAAGGTTTGATGGAACCAAGGTCATGCCCAGTCAACTACTATAGGTTTTGCTGCCATCCTGGGAGTTTCCATTTGGCAAATGCAACACAGTTCTACTTCATAACCCCAGTAACAAATGTAAGCTTACCTTTTTTTATGGTGTCTCCATTGGTCAATTGAGTCCTTCCTCAGCTCTTCCTCTCATAGGGCAAGTCTGCATTGTTTTTACAGTACTTTCCATGAGACCAAGAAGAACCCTCTCCCTGAAACTTTAGGGGTGTCTTTACTCTATGTCGAACTCTTTGAGGTATTCAGTGGTCCTGACAATGTCATAAAGATGTACAAGTTACAATGCAAAGTCAGTCTTGGGCCCAATGGTTATTCCTACCATGATGGAGTGGTGATCCCTATCACAGTCATGATGCATGCTATTGAACTCATTCAAATTTATGGTATTAGACACGATCATTGGGCTACTGCCAATGTTTCTTTAGAGAAGCACAATGAGTTTTATCTCAATAACTTCTCGGACAAGGAGTGATACCATACAATTTCTCAGGAATATTTGTAGAAATACCTTGACTATTGTACATCCTGTGGGCTTGTAACAAATTTGATTCTAACAATTGTACAAGTGGCCAGTCTTGTTATCACATCTTGATATCTTGATCCACTATCTAACCTACAGCAAATGCATGCAATCTACCTGATAGACCTAACCGCCATCTCCACCAATCGGCATGCTTGTTCCCAAGCCTCCGTAAGCCATGAAGGTTCTACCGAACGCTTATTTCATTTCAGTCGTTTTGCAGATGCCGAGCATTAGCGGAGTTTGACAAATTTTGTGATGCCATAGCATCGAGGCACGAGGAATAATTGCTGAGGGCAGCGGGGCAATTGATGGGTCTGTGTTTGATGGGTCTGTGTTGCTTATCGAATCCCAACTTTGGGATAGCTAGGACAGGAATCCATGCTGGCTAGTTCCGGCATCCATGGGTACTGTACCGCATGCGAGCGAGCGAACGCTGGCAAGGACCCGAAAGGGTCTAGCTCGGCTGGTCTGTGGGATCAAGTACCACACCACAGGTTACTGATCTGGGCCGGCTCCGGCTGACTTGAGGAAGGGCTTCAGGCTCCTTTATCTCCCCACCCATCTTCACCTAAATCACCAGTCGCTGCTTTAGAGCATACCTCCGTGGTCTCTGCTCTAGCCCATTCCCTTTGATTGTTATAGTTGGTTATAGTAGTTCACCTAAACGGTCCTGGAAGGGTGGTCGGGATAGCGATTACGAACGTTCGCCAGGAATGACAAGGGATGACACAAAGCAAAGCAACGGGCCTTTACAACAAAACTGCTACCTGTGTAGGACGGTACATCATCATGCTGGACTTGTTTACAAGTTGACGTTGACTCACAATTTCAAAGACCTTCATTTCGTTCTGATAGCTAGAATAGAGAGCGATAAGCTGACGGAAAAGTGCAAGAAACATATTTCTTACCGGACATATTGTGTAGACGAATCTGTCCGAATGGTAAGAGTACGGTAGCCTTGCCAGACTGAGGCTTCGTTCAATCCGTCGCCGTTATCACGTGACTCAGGAATAAACAACATCATGATCCCACGTCTTCATGCATGTGGCGCCGTAAAATGGGTTGAAGAGGACTCAATGGAAAGGTACGATGAACTGTATGGCGGTCCATATAGCTCGACAGGTGAACTGCCAGTTAACATAGTTCATGTCGACTCGGCTGTGCTTTGCCAGTGAGTAAGAACGGGGTATCGGAAACGGAGCGGTACTTCCGGTCCGTAGTATACATGCGGTACGGGCGAATATGCTGTGACGATAAAGCAACAATATTGGTATCAAATATCAACGCAAACGGTGGGCCAACAAAGGAATCAGGATACACACAACAAACCAAACCCCTCGAGTGATGTGCGCGCTCGCACACCCACATGTACACCCACGTAGTTGCTCATTCCTCATCCCCTCCCAACACATGCACTGTGTGTTCCTCCCTCGGCACGGGCGCATACCACTTGGACGCATCCCTCGGACTCGTCAACTCGATTTCACCATCCGCAGGAGCAGAAAAGATGACGTCGTGGGTGCGCATCGACGCGTCGGCATTCCTCACCGAGGCCGCGTAGAGGTTGAGAAGGAAAAGCGTGAAGAGGTACAATAGGAAGGCCAAACTTCAAGAAGGGGAGGAGAAGGAGAGGCAGTGAGCATACAATCGGGCGGGCAACGGAGAGAAGACCGACGTACCTGTACATTGCGAGAACGTACGTGACGTGGTCCATCTCCACATCATGGACAGCTTGCAGTTCTTCGTCCGTGGCCGACATAAACAACAATCTGCTCAAGGATCTCAGTAATCCAGGAAACGAAAGCATCGATGGAGAGTTTACCCTGACGCCACGAGCAACTAGTCACGCCATACCAATCAATCGTCAGAAAACGATGAGATTAGAGACGATGGACGGCACACGCACGAATGGTGGCAAATGGCGGAACGCACGCGCTGCCTTTGCCTTCGACCTCGACTCACCATGGGCATTGATCCCAGACGTGGGCGTGTGTTCGCTTTCGTTGTCATCGAGTGATCCCGTGGATAAGTTGGTCGTTATGAAACAGATGTCGATAATCCGCGCGAGTCCAGCGAGCATGAGTGTATATCCAAACATCGCGTGTACCTTGGAAGGAGCGCTCCGTGTAAAAAAAAATTTAGACTAGTCAGAGAAGGCTTACTTTGGTGGATAACATGAGTGCCTGGGCATGTTCTGACATTGCCCAACCAGTCAGGATGATACTGTCATGAAGAATGCCATTATAACTCTAATCAGCCCGGGCGAGTCTAAGATGACGCACATCAAGCCTGGAACAACATTTCTCTTGGATGAACGCTCAGCTGGCAGACACGGGTAGGAATGGGAAAGTAACATGCCTGATTGTTACGGGCGAGGTAGATGCCTAATGCACCACCTGCCCACCAAAGCACTCCCAATACACTGGTGTCGCATGAGAACAGGAAAACAGACAGAAAGGCAAAGCATCACGTACGTATGTTGCATATCCTTCACTGACCATGCGCCCCCATGATGCTCCGTGAACGTGTTCACAATACCCTGCGACATAGGGGTATCTAAGCCAGTATGTCCTCGCACTGAAAACCCGGAAACGAACCCAAAGCATAATCACCCACGAATCCCACCACTCTGGACTTCTTCCGCGCTGACGTATCCAATTTTCGCCTACGACTAATAAAAGGGCCATGATGATCCCATAGCCAATGAACGCGCTTCCCTAGGGTAGGATGAGTGTGCCGACCTCGCGAGAGCAACCTCCCAAGTCTTCTCACCATGATATAATGCGCTGCACACTGCCCCGCGCCGACTTCACCACAGAAATCCCTGAGTATGATAACGCCAAACAAGCCCTGTACCCATCCTAGTATCGGCCAAACACGACCGAGGATCCCGTGCACACGGACAGCATACGGTCTGAGCGTCTTTTCATGAATGTGTAATTTGAGATATATGCCGAGGAAGAGTTGGACGACGATAGGGAGGAGGAGCCAAGACCCAAGCGAGCCGTGGAAGGAATGGGGAAACTGCCTGCCTCCATGTGCGTGTCCGAGGATGAAACCGGCAAACGTCAGTGCGAATGCGAGGCTCTGTGGAGGTTGCGTTCGTCAGTGGTCTACTCGGAGTGGAGCAGGGTGACAACGAAACTTGCAGAGGGACGTGCCAGCGACTACGAGTGAGACCAAACACCATGCCGATGGGGAATAAAACGCCCCAGACGAGGGCTTGAAGACCCATGTGAAGGAATAGGATGGCATCTAGCGGTGCGTGAAGTTGTTCTTCGGATGGGTCGGCATGTCCGTGGGCATGTGCGGGGATGGACTGCGCGGCGACGAGGAGAAGGGAGAGCGGGAGGTAAATTTTGGTCGCCACCATCAGCAACGAGAAGGAGAAGGGCCCGTGGACTGGGAGATCTGTATGTGCTTGGGGAAGGCACCGAACAGGTCGCTTCACTGCGAGAAGATGACAAAGCGGTATGACAGGGGTTATTTGCGTGTTATGGTAGTACCAACGACCCGAACTACAGCAATCATCAGTGACGCTGAGATGGCCTGACTAGGAATGAAAATGAGATTCGTATATAGTGGTAATATAGTCGATACGTTGTTATCAGAGGGTAGAATTGTATTGACGCTCACATGAGACACATTTGCGGTCATACCGGCCACGAGTCGAATCATGTTTTCTACTCGCCATGTCTTGTCCCTCAGCGGATTCGCTCGCCCTCTTCTGTCAGCAACCCGACAGCCTAGTAGAGCTTTTATAAGTGGGTCCTCCATCAAGGTGGGTCGATATTGTCGTGGTATCGGCACGTCTTGACGCCCAATTGTCCAACAGTCCCTTCAAGATGCCTTTCGTGACCCTTCGTCCCCGTTTCACATACCCCCCGGGTCCGCTGGCCCTGCGTCTCCAGATGAACTACCCGCCGAGTCGTACACGACCGAGCAATTTCCTCCAATACTTACCGGGAGGACTGCCTCCCAGAGTGACCACGTCCAGGCACGCGCCAAGTTGATCTCACTTGGGTACGACGCCGGTTCGCTTTGGGAGCAGAGCATTGTTTGGGGATACCATGATGCCTTTCGGTAAGATCATCCTTATTACACCCTTACCCAAGCTGAAAGTCTGGCAGGCATGTAAATAACGCTCACTACTGTAAGTCCGACTGCTCTCGTGTTGGGACCAGCGGATGTTTACTCTAACTTTTGCTCACATCAGTGCGGTTTTTCGAGTCGGTAGGTTGTTGAGCGTCCGTGGGCACAGGCATCTAAATTCGCAATGACATGGATATCTAGGGCCGAATGCAGTGGGTCATTAGGGTAGGGAACCTATTAGGCGGCGAGAAGCGCGCACAAGCCATGCTCGCAGGGCAGGGCGTCTCCCTTATACTCAAGTCCATCAATGTCAACTTTAGGCGACCCGTCACCTTCCCAGATACCGTACGCGTATCCTTCCACTTTCTAGCACATTCTGAAAACAACGCATATGCAGTTACTCATCGGGCACAAGGCTATCGTATCGTCAAGCCGTACTCAGTTCACGTTGGCTTCTGCAGCTTATTCATACGCTCAGCACACGGTTGTGTCAGACTCGGAGGGGGTAATTGTGTGGTACGACTATGATGCTCTGAAAAAGTGCGATCCAGGTGACGAGACGTGGAGAGTGCTCAAGGAGGTGATGGGCTCAGAAGTGCGAGAAGGACAAGGGAGGCCCGGGAATAGCAGGTAGGGCATACTAACGAGTACCTCGCCGGACGTTGCTAGATGGTAATGGAATGATCGTGAAGGTAGTCGATTAGATAAGCTCTGTCCACGTGCCTCTCTTTATGGCCGGTGTTCCCCAATGAAAGTCTGCCTAGGACGCGCGTCCTCTACCATCGTATCTCATTCGCTTCTTTCTTTTCAACCACCACCACCACTCGTCCCAGATTCAACCAGAATGGCTGATCCCAGCGGTGCACCACCACAGCCAGGCCCGAATGATATCTCGACGGCCATCCTCCGCCCAAAGAAGTCGTATGTGTATCTTTGTTCCCATATCCATACCGATCTGACGTGGTCTGCAGGCCGAATCGTCTTATTGTAGACGAGGCGTCTGCGGATGATAATTCTGGTAAGTATCTTGTCTCTCCAGTGGTGATCCTAATTGGACGTAATGACAGTCGCGACTCTGAACCCCGCAACGATGGAGACCCTCTCGTTATTCCGAGGTGATACCATCATCGTAAGGTACACATTCTTATTAGCCTCATCCAATTCCGTGATTCTCACCGCTCTACACAATATACAGGGGAAAGAAACGCCGTGACACTGTCCTCATCTGTTTGACCTCGGATGAAGTCGAAGAAGGACGCATCCAGTTGAACAAGGTTGCACGGAACAACTTACGCGTAAAACTAGGCGATCTCGTCAATGTTCACCAATGTCTCGACATCAAGTATGGAAAGCGGGTACATGTCCTTCCCTTTGATGACTCCATCGAAGGGTTGAGTGGCAACCTGTTTGAGGTCTACCTCAAGCCTTACTTCCTTGAGGGTATGTTTTTAAAACAGTGTTTGTTGAATAACCCGTTTATTTTATGGCAGCCTATCGTCCCGTCCGCAAGGGCGATACTTTTCTCGTACGAGGAGGTATGAGAACTGTCGAATTTAAAGTTATTGAAACCGATCCCGCCGAGTACTGTATCGTTGCCCAAGACACTGTCATCCACACAGGTATGCACGCTGTCCTCTCTCAGAGCTACGTGTCTGACACATCCTTCAGAGGGTGACCCAGTCAAGCGCGAGGACGAAGAAGCAAATCTCAATGATGTTGGTTACGATGATATCGGTGGTTGTCGCAAACAAATGGCACAGATTCGTGAACTTGTCGAATTGCCCCTCCGTCATCCTCAACTCTTTAAATCCATTGGTATCAAGCCACCCCGGGGTATCCTCATGTACGGTCCTCCAGGTACTGGTAAAACACTCATGGCTCGTGCGGTGGCCAACGAGACTGGTGCATTCTTCTTCTTGATCAATGGTCCGGAGATCATGAGTAAGATGGCTGGTGAGAGTGAGAGTAATCTCCGCAAGGCTTTCGAAGAGGCAGAGAAGAACTCTCCCTCTATCATCTTCATTGACGAGATTGACTCTATCGCCCCCAAACGCGAAAAGGTTTGTCGCAATGTCTGCTCCGTCTGACTCTTGTGCTCATTTTATTCGTAGACAAACGGGGAAGTCGAGCGTCGTGTCGTCTCTCAACTCCTTACTCTCATGGACGGTCTGAAGGCGCGGTCAAATGTTGTCGTCATGGCTGCCACCAACCGAC
>JBBPRD010000081.1:0-23371 GCA_038092855.1 Boletus piedmontensis
CTCTTCCGATCTCTCCAGTTCTATTCCATCATCACCCCCTCTGTCCCCACCCCCGACACCCGCCCTGGAAATAGACCACGGGGAGGGCGACGACCGAAAATATTCACACTACCGTACACCTCCAATGATCATCGACCTTCGCTTCCGCCATCTCATAGACCGCCTGCAAAACCCCATTCCGCTCACATCCCGAGTAGACCCGACCACCCTCCCTCTGCCAAATACCACCCCAACTCCTCTTTCCATGCATTTGAGGGCCATCGTGAGACGACGAGAAGAGGGAAGGCGCCGCGTGCCAGACCAGTCTGACTCGGCAGGGACTGTCAACAGCCCAGGGACACAAGACACAGGAAGAATACCGGGGAGCATGTCCACCGAGCAGATCGAGTAACATTCCTCCTACCAAGTACATATACTGTAATATTGGCGGACTTGGTTCCCGCAACAATATAACCCAGCTTTAAACGTGGAGTTACCAGTTGCGCTTCATCTACGGTGTATGAGCAGGGAGGCGTATATGACTTCCCGCGGACATACCGCTTGGCGCAAACACTGCCCGAATTTCTCAAATTCATGTTTGCAGGAATCTTTGCGAACGTCGGTGTATGTCGCAACAATACACTTTCCATACGCTCTTGCTTGCGACGAGCAAGTCGTGGTGGAGTGTAGAGCAAGGCGTTTCAAAGGGCTCGTTGGTTTTTGTGGAGACAGCATGGTGGTGGAGAAAGCCAGAAATGGATGTGTAATGTAATCAACGACTCGTACATGAGGTTAGTGGTCGTGACGTACTTTTGCACGTTTGCCAGAACAACTGTCGTCGTACTACGGCATGCTCAAGTTCTAAATCTCAACTTCAACAACGTCGGGAATCCGGGATCCTAGCTTGAACCCAACCTCATTCTTCTGTTTCTCACCGCGCGCCAACTAACCAGACCATGCTGAAGGTTTACCTTTTGGTTGCTTGTATCTGCGTGCTCATAGCCTCAGTCCTTTACATTTTCTACTTCAACCGCTTCGTCGCGGCTGTCATCGGGCTATTCCTCAGGATCAGGTACTGGAACAAGGGTGAATCAAGCATATGGATCCAGATTGGTCAGTACTCGGCACTTGAATAAGCTCACGAATACAAACCATGGAACGTGCTAGGATCCATTCACTTTTCAATTCTTGCTGGCAGAATCCTCCTTAAAGATGTTCTGTACCACTCAAGTAATCAGACAATCAAGATCGTCAAAGCGCAGGTTTCATGGAGGTATTGGCTGCGCGTTCCTGCGACCGGGGATGACCTGAATCGTGCTCATGTCGGCGGAGAGGACTGTATACCCATTCTCTTCCTTGTCTTTTGTCAAAATTAGCTGATAGACACTTTGACAGTTAACCAGACGCATGCGCTCCCTTCATGCCGCGTCAAGGTTTCTGCTCAAGGATTCGAATGGTTTCTGTACAACAAAACTGCGGCATACGACCATATCCTTTCTCAGATGCGAGCCAAAGCAGCGCTGGTTCCTGAAGAATCCGAATCTCGGCGCTACATTTCCCGTACTACTTCAGCCTTGGAAGGCAGGTCCAGTACTCTTCCTGTTGTCACTATCTCTTGAGAAATCCCAGCAGGCCTCTATCCTTCGTCTGCGTTAGCCGGAATCAAACCGCCACCCATGATTCATGCCGCCATAAACTGGTTCAAACGGCAAATGCCATACCTAGATCCCAAGGACTTGCTGCCAATATCCATCGAGGTTTTCAAATTCGCCATCGTCTGTGGTAATTCGTCGACGCCGAACCTCATGGTTGCTGAATGCCATAGGGCGGATGGTACATTTGGGATCGTACGAGTATGATGCCGAATGCTGTCGAGTTCGCACGTACACTTCGCTGATATCTGACCTAGGCAAGGTCTGAATGTGACCTTTACAAACAACTCTTGAACTTCAAGTTCCAGAATGTTCTCATCCATCTTGTAGAAAACGAACACTACCATGGATCTATGACTGGCGTGGGTCATGCTATCCGAGCACAAGCAGAAACATCCATGTTAGTAGCCATTACCTAGGTCTCCTGTGGATGTCATCTGACACACTGTAGTTATGCGGGCCGCATTCCGCTAAACTACTTGTTTTTTGGGATATTCCTGAAAGTATGGAGGGGGATTAGTTTGTACTCTGCGTTGTTTTCTTCCAACCATTTGGCGTCCAGCGGGTTCAAGGGAAGAACATTCATGTCCGGCAAGAAGAGCTTGGACGAAAACAACTTTGTCGGCGGTGACTTCACGAAACTCGAGTATGCGATTGAGCGTCGAATTGTAGAAGCTCCAATGCTGGAACTCTCTTATTACGCGGACGTCGTCGGTGAAGTCCCTGCTGAACTTAATGGTCCGAAGGGGATGGGTTTGGAGTCGTATGACATCGGCAATGGTGATCTGCCTCCTGAGTGGGGAATTGATCTGGTTATTCGCAATGGTGCATTACGGTACGGTCCGTGGGCAGACCGACAGCGGTGAGAAAGATTATTATTATTGTTATTCACACATATTACACGGCTTCCTAACAATCAATTAAAGAGCTCACCTTCAACGAACTTTTTTCCCTCCTACATTCCATGATCTGGAGGTATCCCAGCGTCTCAAGCCTGGGGACAAACGGGTATGGACTGCGATGAAGATCTTCGTTGAATTGCGGGGAGAAACCACTTTGAATCTCCCATTCCGCGAATCGTCAAAGAATTGGCAGTGGGACGGTATTACGGATACCCCGAAGTTTCGGATACGAGAATACGCTTCCCTCCACGTCGCCGCTGGAGATAGTTCTTCAATCAGCTTTCTTATTCCAATGGTCATAGGGCCGGATGGATACGAGTCTCGGCTGGAAGTGCATCTTGACACTGTCGAGGTCGCATCGAGTTTGAATGACATCAAAGTCATCACTGCAGAATCTTGTCGCGTGAGTCAGCCTGGCAGCACATCTTATATGTTTTGTGCTTGACTATGTACAGGTTTCTGCAGCACTCCCTTCTCCTCTCAAATGGAATGCGGAGCGTCAATGGTCATTTTCCGTCTCTTTACGGCAGCCCGTCATTTTTCTTTTGAGGGATCATATCAATATGATTATCGACCTTTCCCGCGACTGGACCAGCGGCGAACCCACTGAATGGCATCATTTTGTGCCAACCGTCTACTCGTTGGAACTCCACCTGCATCATTTTGATTTAAACTTGTATGCCAACGATCAGAATATCATCGACAAGCCTTTGATCAAGGACGATAATAGTGCGTGCATCGTATTTGTGGGAGTCTGGTTGTCTCAATGGCCTGCTGTCAGCGATGATTAACCTACGAGCCCCTCGGCTTTTGGCGTTGGCGATGATCCCATCGGATGTGTATCTCCCGGAATCTACATCTATTTCTTTCGCAGCTGACATCCCAGGGCTCTCTGTCTGCATGTATTTGCCCAAATGGAATACTCAATCCCTCTATGACCCGGGCAAGGAGCATCACATTATACAGGCGGGCAAATTCCGCATTGATGGTACTTACCATTACTGGGCGGAAGTTCACCCAGATAACATCGAGCAGCTCAAAGTTGCTATACTGGTGCGTCGCTTGTCTAAAGCATTCTTTCATGTACGAATTTGAGGACAGGCCGGTGACGTTGCCATGAAAACTTTGGGCTGGGCGATCAGATGCTTCATGGTCCTGCGTGACAATTATTTTGGCGCCTTCACCCATTTCTCTACACTGACAGAATATCTGGAGAAACGGAGCAAAGGTGAAGTAGGTGACCCTATGGAGAAAAAGTGGCGACCGGGAAAGGTAGGTTTGTACTGCAGGCAGTGAATTATCCCCTCAAATGAGGTACAGACGAACTTGCTTCAAGTTGAATTAACTTTAACGGTTCAACATGGGACTCTACTACTTCCTGCTGGTTTGCCTGGCTTTGAAAAACATGCGAGTATGGCGACCGTAAAGGACATTGGTACTTCGCTGTACCTTGCACTCCCTGAATTACAACTCGATTTTCGGTTGCACGATTATTTCATGGGTAAGCAGCGACTGCCACAACCACAAATCGTATCTCATGTTGTTATAGAGATGTCGCTCAATGTCGGTGAGCTCAGGGGATGTATCGTGGAGACAGGTCCGGAAGATAAATTCTTCCGTGACAGAAGGCGACACTTCAAGGAGACGCTTGTCGTCGATGGTAGGTGGTTATTAAAATATCTGAAGATCCAAGCCAATTTGCTCTAGGAATCGAGATCACCGCCAATAGGTTTTTCGGGCCCCCGCCACGTACACGCACGTATGTATGCGTATGGGAAATTGCTCTGGGCCATGTCAAAGCCCTTGCAACGCCATTGGAATGTCGTACTCTACTCGCGGTCGTTGACGTGTTCCGAATACACTTCACGGATATCCCGAACGTTCCTGCAAACGAGTTCAGTGTCCCTCTTGATCCGGATTGTGAGTAGGATTCTTGCCGACGTGGTTTTTCTGATGATCACCCTAGTGACGTACGTGAAGCTGTCCTTGAAGGCTTTGAATGCCACTTGCTTTGCTGGAGCGGCTGCCGTCGATTTGGACGTGCCAAAAGGGCTTACTTTGCATACGAACGACTTGCAGGGTCAACTTTGCGGCAAATTCCTCAGTCTGAGGCTGCCTCTTATTTCTGTGAAAGCCTTGGTCACTTCGGACACTTCCCGGAAATCGTGGTCTGAAGCTGCTGCCATGGATTTCGACATCACACTCGACTCGTTCACTTACCCCGAGACAAGTCGCAGTCCTCAGAGTACATTCTTGCATGAACAAGATCTATTGACCCAGAGAGCACAGTACTTGTTCAGTCAATTGATGGAGGCTCGAGTTAACTTTTGGGGCAAATCACATGCTTCAGGCCGCAGTGGACGACGTCGCCCGCCCCATCGTGTGCACCGCAACGATCTTTATCTTCCGCCACTCATCCTCCCACAGTTCAGCCGCGTACAAAATCCCGGTGATCAGCGACAGCGGCAATATCCCAGCCCCCTCCCTCGTTGGTCTCAGCTCTCCCACCTGT
Source organism: Boletus piedmontensis (assembly GCA_038092855.1). Classification (NCBI taxonomy): domain Eukaryota; kingdom Fungi; phylum Basidiomycota; class Agaricomycetes; order Boletales; family Boletaceae; genus Boletus; species Boletus piedmontensis. The sequence continues at coordinate 5,046 of JBBPRD010000081.1, forward strand.
CAGAATCAGACGATGAAAACGTACCCGAGGCGGATAGGGACGCACGTTTGGCACGAAGTCGCATCTTTCAACCAACCTCAGCGGGCGATGTATACGACTCTGAACCATCCATCTCGGACGACGAGTCGGATGATGCCGATTTAACAGACGACCGATCGTCGGAAAGCGACCAGTCCACAAGTCCTAGTAAGTCGTAAGATGATACATTGGAGTCCCCTGACTATTCCCATAGAGGAGAATGTTCTACTCCATCACTTCGAACGCTTCACTAAGCGTTATAGAGAGTGCTCGTTGGATAACATATCAAGCCGTGAAGGCTCGCCTTTCGTCATGTTGAGAGTACGTACACTCACCCAGAAGCCTGGTGCACTTGATTATATTGTGTACTAGGACCCACCAGCCTTCAGCTTCCAGAAGCCTAAAAACATCTCAAAACCATCGACTTTGATCCATCCATGCAAGGCGGAATTATCCGCTTGTACCGATTCAAGATCTATAATTCGCATTCAATGCATCCGTGGTATCGAGGTTATTGTCACTCCACTCCTACTCGTTCTTTTGTCTCGCCTTAAGGATGAGAGTGAACAGCATGTAATGCGATCTTTGTTTTTGATTCATACACGACTCAACCTTAATGTAGGACCTCAGCGTAGAGCTGGTTTTGGACGTCCTTCTTACACGGTACTTGTCCAATTTCATATCCTCGGAAAGAGGTGTCTCCTCGTCTACAGCCTTCGATATTTTGGTCCATTCTGCGCGTATCCAGGTATTGGAACGGATTCTCTTGGGAAAGGGAAACATCGGCCCATCATCAGTCGCAGGTGGCCTTGGAGACGACCAGGCTGCCCATGTTGGCTTGCACAGTTCACTCATGAATTTACATATTCGAACCGTTTCACAGGCGCAACATGCTGCAATGTCTGTCCAAGCGACTTTTGATGAACTCTCCATCGGGCTTCGTAGGCTACCACCCTCCGCGGGCGTCATTCTCGATTTTCCACAGCCAGAGTTATGCTTGTCGATGTACTCCCTCCAGGCGAGCCGTTCGCACAGCCATGTCGACGTTTCTTCCGGTAATTTCACAGTTCAGATGGGGCCATCAGACCCGGAATGTATAGCCTCCCTACTAATCGCGGCGAAGAATCGCGCAAGGATGCTGTCGGATATCTATCAAGAGTGGGGAACCGGATTCACCGCTTCATTGCTTTCCCTCGTGCGGCGTATTCTCTGGCTCACGAGGGACGATGTTTTTGTAGATCCTCTTTCCATCATACAGCCATCATTTTTGGTTCAGCGAGGGCTCCCACACGCTGTTCGGACGAACGGTCCACTCAAATTTTTGTTTTACCTTCGCTCATGTTTGCGACAGTGTGACCAGACCTCAGACTCCTCGCAGCGGGACGGGGACCAAGATGTGCGGCAGCTAATAAAATCTCGTTTAGCCAGCCTTATGGTAGACTTGGATACGCTCGACGAGATGGACACCAATCTCTGGAATCTGCTATCCCCTCCTGAAAACCCAAGCCCTATGAAGTCCCTTTCCCCTCTATCGTCCGTGACTTGTGGGATTGGAATCATGCACCTGACTATATTGTCGAACTCCTCGAAGCCTCACAGTAACATCCGGAGTTCCATGCTAAGATTTCAATATCAATCCAATCCACTCGTTCAGTTCCATTCGACCTCTCATATTTCACTTCCCACACAAACAACTCAACAGATCGCTACGCTTGGCATTGGTGATGTCTCACTGACTGTATCCCCTCGTCTCGTCGACTTTGCTCAGGGTGCATTTCGTGTCAACAAGTATTGGCAGAATGATACCACTCCCGATGACCACCCTACCCAGGCCATCCACCCACTATCCCAAGTCATCTTAGTGGCCCATGTTGGAAGCATGAACATTCGTGCCGGAGCAGAGAATCTCACTTTCGAGGTCGCAGGTTCTTCGCTAGATTTTTCCTGTTCCACTCTCATTCGTCCGGACATATGGACAGAGACCGCGAGCGGTGTATTCACGTTCAACGCTATCCACGTCCGAGCCCGATCCAAGGGCGCTGATACAAGTATTCCTGAGCAGGATATCCTGGCGTCACTGGCTTTGACCAACGGGAAAATTGATGCAACCCAGCGCCATGATCTAGCATCAAAAACACTCCGGGTCATCTTCGGACTTGAAGAGATTCTGGTCAGCGTTCCGCGCAGCGCCATCCGACTGTACCGCTTCGTGGAAGAGTGGCGGGCCGACTTCCTTCCTGGCGTCGAGGCAACGGCGGAGACATTTGTCTCAGAATTGAAACGGAATAGCATGTCGACGGTATCTAAGCCTTCATTGGCGCGCAGCACGGAACAGCTTTCTACTGTGCTGCATGTCAACGGGCGCATTGCTAGACTAGGGGTCACACTCCAAGTGATGAGGGGAACGTGGCTGTCTTGGACCGTAGACGATACGACCGGATTCGTTTCCTCCTCACCCACTCCACCGTCAAAACGGATGTATGATTTCGGTCTACAGCTTGGGTCGCAGGGATTTACTATAACCTACAAGTCTCGCAGCATGGAGAATTCCACAGGATCTCCTCGAGTCAAGTTCATCCTGCCTGCTCTCGCTTTGACAGGACATCAAAGCAAGGGTGGTATCGAGCTACTTGGTGCCCTAGACTTTGTGAACATCATGATCAAACCAACCCATATAGACACCCTCCTCGTGGTGCAGCAAAAGTTTGGCCAAGACTTTACGGACTTGCTCGAGTTAATCCGAGAAACTCGGCAGAAACATTCCGCCGTCTCCGAGCCCAAACGAGCAACCGGGATACCCGGCAAATTGATAGTGCACGTTAACGTCAAGGGTTTCAGATTGGGCTTGGAGGGCCCTTCGTCTGTGTTCCATCTGGAGTGCCAAGATGTCTGGGGAGACATTGGCAAAGAGGTCGACGAATTGGAATGGAAAGTCCAGCTCCGCAATCTCGCACTGTCATTGGCGCCGCGCACAGGTGTGGCCTCTCATGAGTATGGGTTCGACGTTAACGAGAAGTCGGCGTTCGTGATCATCGACATCACCACCTCGGCGAATGACGGGATCTTGAAAGTTTCTGTACCGAAAATTCATGCCGTCATGCAACCAAGCTCAATCAGTGAGCTCGGTGACTTCATTGATCATCACCAAGTATGGATCTTTTCGCGTCATAAATATCATATCTAATGATCTCTAGGCTGAATTACTTGCCCGGAGGCAACAAAGAGCTGCGGAATTGGAAGCATTCAAGGAGAAAACCAGAAGCATTTTAAGGACCTTCGAAACGCAGGCCCCCAATTCCGATACGGACAAGCCATCGTGGCTAAGCAAGCACACTGTATTGATGGAGATAGAACGAATAGGGGTAGCCTTTCCCTTAGCGTTGAAACGATTATCGCAATGGCCTAGTCAAGATTTGGGATCTATTCGCGCGTTCTTATTTTCTGTACGACGGACTAGATTCAGTTCTCAGAAGGGAGAAGCAGGCCAAATGAGCACCAGAGAACTATCTTTCCAGTTCGTTAACCGGTGGGTTGTCCTATCCCATTATTCTCATATGCAATCGCAAGCTGAATTGCTCGCAGATTTAGACAAGATATAGCCACGGATTTCAATTCGGAAAGCCACCAAACTCGCAATCGCTTGGTTTACCCCCAAATGAAGGCCCAGCTTCGTTCTGAGACATCACTTTCTAAACATCAAATCTGGATTACTGCCAATATCACTGGTTTCATTCTGGACCTCGATTCTTCTATCTCGGATTGTTTTTTCTCTCTAATCGACGTCTACCGTCAAGGGAGAGAGAGGATGGAGCGTTTTGCTAGTAATATCCCTCAAGGGGCAGCTCCTCCACCTCCAGAGCCGTTTCCCGTCGCAATTGCTCTCGCCGATGAACAGCTCAGTTCAAATATCTTTGGGGCCTTCGTCTTTGAAAGTGGAGAGATCCGTGTGCATAGCGAAGGGAGACAAGGAAGGACGATGTCTTCTGCATTCCCGGACGATGTTGATGATTCTCTACCAATCACGGGCACGGAGCTGATCAGACTGCCAGTCGTGTCCGCATGGATAGAGTATCAAACATTCCCCAACGTCAACGCCATCCCTCGGCCACTGCAACCATCCATTTTGATTTTCAAGGCCAAAATACATTCTAGTCAGAACATTCTTAGGCCCACTCTACTGCCATTTGTCTCCGACATCACAGACTTCGTGCAGATGCGCATGCGCATGACCACCCATCGCGACGAGCTCTCCAATCGTCCCATGGCATTTGAAGACAGCAAGCTGGTACCCTCCTCACCTCTCGCAGTAGCACCGGATCTTCAGAAGACTTCCAGACTGCAGATCAACTTTTCACTCCGTATCGACCAATCGACCCTCGAGTTTACGTGTCAACCTGACGTCAACGTCCTGGCAGCCTTGCGGTGGGAGAGTGGAGGGTTTGTAGTGAGCATTTCTCCTGGTGCAAATAGGGTGACCTTTACCGGCTCCGTCGATGGCCTCACTGTGGGTCTGAAGCACGGGTTCTTGAGTGAAGATTGTGTTAATCTAGCTGCCCGTAACCTTGCGTTTTCGCTGGCATTCGCCAACCGTGAGGGTACTGTCAGGAACATTGACAACACGGTATCCCTGGTCGTAAGCACCGACATGTCAGGCGGTGTACGTTTTTCACGCCTGCAGGACATCCTGTGCTTCAAGGCAGTATGGTTGGACCGTATCCCCCTCATTGCCTCGGAGCACACACCTCCGGAGGCGCCTGGCATTCCTCCACCTGCCTTACGCGTCGCTAGTCCTGTGGTCAAGCAAGAAGTCACCACAGCAGTCATTATCCGCATACGTTCAATTGAAGTCAATGTCGACCTTGGCCAATCCATTAGCAATGTCACGCTCAACATGGAAGACACCCTCGTCCGAACAAAATTTTCGGAGAGATGTCGAGAACTGTCTCTATCCATTTCAAATGTTGCCATATTCGCAAAAGGGAATATATCTGGCCATGTCACCGTAGCTGACTGCATGTTCCACACCATCAGTAGGAATGGGGAGGTCCTGCTGTCGAAATTCACTTCCGCAAGGTTGTTAGAGCTCACCATGACTAGTGGACCTTTGAGCGCTGAGCTGGAGTCGGAGCATCAGCGTTTGCTGGTTTACCGGTCAGTCTTCTCGTGCCAAGTAACGGAAAAAAATTGATTTCAGTTGCAGTGCGGATCCGATCCAAGTGGATATTCACGACGACTGGTCGCTCATCTCAACAACCGGAGACAAGGATCGGCCACTTCTTCTTGCATTCACTGTTCATGGCAAAGAAATCACTGCCTTGGCTACCATATCTACTATCCCTAAGGTCATGCTCTATGTCAACAGATTCAAGGCAAACATTGCCATTCAACGGACCGGAGCGAGTCGAGAATCAGAGGCTTTCCGCGCGACTCAAGGCCCAAGGCCAGACAAGCCACTAACGGCAGTTGCATCTGCTTTCTTGCAGTCCGCCAGGACCAAGTTTCAAGAAGCAGAGACAGACATCTCTCACCTGGTTCGCCAACAAATGAGCTTTAGGCTCGAGATGCTCAGACTCATCCTGTTCCCTCGTTCGATGGCGGATACCGAGCTTGCGCAGTTCATTGGTCGCGACGTGCACGCTAGTCTAAACCGGACCGTACAGGACAATTTTCCGTCTCGCAGAGAGGTCCACCTGTCGTTCACCTCCCTGGATATCTCCAAATTCAGTCAACTTCAGTCGCTTCTGCCGTCGACTGCCACCGTCTCACAGGATCCATCCTGGGTATCGTCACTCTTCAAGAACCCGATCGAGTCAAACATTGTTGGTCTACCCTCCATGAAGATGCTGATGATCACCGAAGAGTCCGTTCGAGACTTCACAGCCCGCTTGGTATATGATTTCTACAGTACATTCCAAGGGGGAGACAAAAGCCCAGAAGACATCTATATCACACTCAACATGGCCCTATATGCATGGCTCACGGGGCTGCGGAAAAATTTGTCGAGGGAATTGGAACAGGTGCAGGGATCAACAAGCACGCAGCTGAGCAGTCCCCCTGCGCCATCTTCGAGAAAAAGAGGGGTGGTATCCAACACTGAGATATTATCGGGATCCCCAGCACCGCACGCAGAAGACAGCACTATCTCGCCATTGTCAACGAGGAACCAGGTCGGATCTAGTATATCCTCTGCTCCTGCTGATGACGGCACTTCTGTGATGGACTCTACTTCCTCAGCCAGACGGTCGACGCAACCGCACGAGGGGGAGGGTAACACTCCACCTATAGCCCCCGGTTCATTGAGTGGCCCTGGAAAACTGACGTTGGTGTACGAACCTAGAGAAAGGAAGATACAGCGGTTGACGATGCGTCAGCTGGGGGAGGCCACCCCAGATGTGATGCATCCCTTCTTCAAAAAGTCGGGGTTTAACCTCGAGGACTCGCTGCCTCAGTATGTTCATGAATTCGCGACGATGCCACTGGAACAGATTATGGAGGCACTCTTGACCCTGTACAGCCAGCAGCTGAGGTCGAACAGGACAGAAAGGATCTGCTAGACATATTTTAATCACTTTGCCCTATCTTATACCCCAACCAAGATCGTATTATGATTCAAGTTTGTATAGTATGGAATTGCTAATTTGGAGTTCATGGGTCAACTTGGATTCAATCGAGCCAGATTAGCCGGGAGCGGAGTGTCATTGAATAAATACTAAGCGAGCAACCTATTTACCAGAGGAACCACCTGCACCTACGTTGAAGACACTCAACAACGCGAAACATCCATACAGCAAGCCGACAGGATATGCAACTAGTAGATGTTGCTCCGACATGCGCAGCACCGCTACAAAAATACCCGATGCAGAGAATGTACACCATATGATGGAGAGCAAAGACAGTAGGTAGCCAACAAAACCACTAGATGCATGTATCCAGTAAGCGGACGAACTCGAACAAAGACGGGTAGCACATACTCGAGGGTTACGACTACGCTTACTGCACCGACGCCGACCATTGGGAGTAAGCAGTAGCCCAAAACAGACACGACGCGGTAAACGTCGATGCCTTTGTCGGACATGAGGTTGAGAAGGGTGTATATCGACATCGACCCCAGCAAACCGAAACCATAAATATAACCAAACTGCGGTTTTCCAGACTGTTGAATTTTCTGAGTCCGCTGGTGGTGCTGTCGAAAGAAAGATCACTGACCAGAAGTAGAAGCATTCCAAACAAGAAGAAGAAGAGGAGAGGACCTGCGAGGTCGGCATCATCCATAATATGTTCATTCACTGGCTGAAGTGGATTGAGGACGGTCATGGATTTGGCGCGTATATGCGAAAAGTTGATCCCCAATTCTGCAGGCTTGGTTTGAAATGGATGCTCAAGAGTCTATATATCACCTCACCTTCTAGCAACGGAGGCTCGCCTTCGAATCCACCAGTGCCAAAGGCAGTCCACCAACCACCGGGCTGCTGAATGGTACCGCCGTACGCCTGAGCGACGCTTCCAGCTGCCACTGAGCCTGAAGTGCCCATGTTACCTTCTAAACTTGAACGCGAGCCGGGATAGAATTGGCCCTGGTCGGAGCCCGCAGCGTAGAACTGGAGGGGTACGTTTTGCTGGGGATGCATTGGGTAGTAAGGACTGTGAGAGGAAGACGCGCCATAACGGTTGTTCGAGTCTTGCCACATTACGACTTGTGTGAGTGGGTATGATAGATTTAGAGGGACCCTGGACGAGAAATACGTTGGACGCGGACGTGGTCGTGGTCGTGATCGTATTCAACCGTACCCGTGGCTTCAGCAGCTTCCAAACTCGGCACTTGCCGCAGCCCTCCTCTACACTTGGTACTAACTACACGATGGTAATCTCCCTCCTCGCCGCTGCGCTGTTCTTTTACTGACACCACAGACAGCCGCAGGTATTTGAGATGAGATGACAAAAACATTTACACTATCTGATCTACGCGTTGTAGAACGAGTACATTGAGGAGCATATCAAACGGCATGGCAGACGACTAGACTACTACGAACGGAAGTAAGTATATCCGAGTATTATCTCCATCCGATCCATCCAAACTGCTCTCTCCAGGCGTAAGAGGGAGGCCCGGGCTGCCCACAAGTCGTCCGCGGTTGCCCAGAAGACATTCGGCATAAAGGCGAAAATCCTGCATGCAAAGCGTCACGCGGAAAAGGTCCAGCTCAAGAAGACACTCAAAGCACACGACGAACGCAATGTCAAACAGGCAGACTCCTCCGCCGTCCCAGATGGTGCTCTTCCTACGTACCTTCTCGACCGCGAGGGCCAAAAAGATGCCAAGGCACTCTCGTCGGCCATCAAACAGAAACGCAAAGACAAGGCCGCAAAATACTCTGTGCCACTACCCAAGGTTCGGGGGATCGCTGAAGATGAGATGTTCAAGGTCGTCAAGACCGGCAAGAATAAGAGCAAATCGTGGAAGCGAATGGTGACAAAAGCCACCTTTGTTGGCGAAGGCTTTACACGAAAGCCCGTCAAGATGGAACGGTTTATCAGACCGATGGCTCTGCGATATAAAAAAGCTAACGTCACCCATCGTGAGCGCATACAGTGTCGATTTGGTGTCAATGTTTAATCGTTTCGACAGCCGACCTGAAAGCAACGTTCCAGTTGCAGATATTAGGTGTCAAGAAAAACCCTCAATCACCGATGTATACCCAGCTTGGTGTTTTGACCAAGGGGACAGTGATTGAAGTCAACGTCTCGGAGCTGGGAATGGTGACGACTGGAGGCAAGGTTGTGTTCGGCAAGTACGCACAAATAACCAACAATCCGGAAAATGATGGCTGCGTGAACGCAGTACTTTGTGAGCTTCCCTGCTTCTCCCCCCGTTGTGCCTTCCTAATGTCCACTGGACTACAGTGGTATAAAATGCATCTGCGATACGACGTATTCGAATATACGGAACAGTATTCCCCCACCGTTCACGATGACCATCAGATGTACCTTAGAGATTTGTGTAGCAGTGTAATGTTGTTGTTGGTGAATGTTTTGCTACGGCCAATCATATCAACGTTTCAACTTGGATTCGATCCATGTCGACATCACACTCGCCCGCACCGAACTCACACTCTGCGTCGCCAGCACCAGGGACATCCCGCCATGCGTTCACCCCACTCGAGCGTCAGCGCTCGCAGCTCGAACGGCTCCTCAAAGACCCTAGTAAACCAGCCTATGTTCCCCCTCCACCAAAGGAGAAGACAATACGTCCTGCACGAGAGATGATGAAGAATGTGCAGGGCTCAAGCGCTGGTGCAGGAAGCGGCGAGTTCCACGTATACAAAGCGAGCAGGAGACGGGAATATGAGAGGCTCAAGATTATGGAAGAGGAGACTAGAAATGTGTGTACTTCCGCGATGTCTCTCACCACCAAGTTCAATATCATCTAATAGGAAAGAGAAACAAACGAGTTCGAGCAACGGCGCAAAGAAGCTGAAGGGCTCGCGGAAGCAAAGACTGCAAAAAATCGCGCCAAAAGGCAGAAAAGAAAGGAGCGTGCAAAGACCAAGTCTTCGGATAAAGTCGGCCCAAGCGAGGGACAGTCTGGCACTTCTGATGCGCCCTTGAAGAAACGGAGACTGGTTAACGGGAAGGAAATCGTGTTCAGGAAACCCGGAGAGGAGACTGACGAAGAGGGGGATGGGGATGGGGATGGTCCTGAAGCCCGCACCCGCGAGGAACCCGCCCTTGCTGACAGCGACAAGACTGTCACTCGGCCAGTCGAGGCACCTCCCATAGCAACAGAACAGAAGATCACTATTCACGAGGATGACTGACTGTCTTCGCAATGAATCACTCGTTGCATTCCCCTTTGTTCTGGATCAACTCGACCTCCCTCACGGTTGCAGTTTCCATCGGCCTCGACGGTCCCATTTCATTAAGGTGAAGGTCATGTACTTACTGCTGTATGCTGCATCCAGCAAGTAGCGCAACATCGTCTCCCGAGCAATGTGCCTAAGAGCCTGTATCTGTAGTATAAGTAATGGCGTTGAGATGAACTTGGCGCCACGTCAGGGTCACCGGTAGCGAGCAATTCGGGAACGCCTGACTCAGGCTGAGACACAATCACGATTAGTCTTCCTGATTCTACTACACGCCTCCCCCTCTCGATATACTTTTGTATCATGGCGAAACGCGGCGGCACCAAAGCGAAGAAACCTGCGAACACGCGCGCCGTCGACCCTCCAGTCGAATATGCAAGCGGGGACGACGTGTCCGGCAGCGACGCGCAACTTTCTTTACATAGCGATGCGCTCGACGAGGAGTCTGACGACGCATTGGCTGAGAAGACCGTCGAGACCCAGAAGAAACGTCGACGCGTCGTGTCATCCTCGAAACGTGGCTCGCAAAGCTCAAAGTCGGAACACAAGCCAGCTGCGCCGCGTAGCGCTGACCCGAAGTCCAAGCAGGGTGCGCCAGAGAAGAAGACACCTACGAGGAAGAAGCGTAAGGTGGTCGTCGAGGACACCGCCGAGGATGAGCACGACAGTGATATTGAGCTCAAGGATGGGCAGGAGGTAGTTGGTAAAATCATCGAGGCCCCCACGACTGGATGGGGTGCGGCATACGATTGTTCCCATCGAGAATGTGCTTTATAACTCACAAGCCGCTCAACAGCACCGGAAGGCCAGATATCCCAGCACATGCTGGATTTCCTGATGCGCTTGCGGGATCCAGCTTGCAATGATCGCGTTTGGTGAGCATTCATGCTCCTCGGATGACCTCTGCTCCACCATGAACTGAATTCGCGTATCCTAGGTTCAAACTGCATGGTATCGTACCTCACCGTTATGATGACTGTCACTTACAATGCTCGTCTGCAACCCAGAGCCTGTCTATCGACGATGCGAGAAGGAATTCAAGAACTTCGTGGAGGCCTTCACTGTGATGCTTACTGAGGTAGACCCTCAGATCCCCCCATTACCTCCAAAGGACGTTATTAATCGAATCTACCGCGATGTCTGTGTGGCTATATCTAGTGTACGTCCTCTCACTGAACGAGGTTTAGATTCGTTTCAGCAACGACAAGACACCCTACAAGACTGGGTTATCTGCAAGTTTTTCGAGAAGCGGAAAAAAAGGGATATTTGCTTTCTGTGAGTGTCTGTGAAACGCCGCTTCGACAGTTCGTCGTCTGACGCGCGACCTTTGAGATCATATGTAAGTGTTATTTCTGCGGATGTTCTGCCTCACCCGAGTCTGCACGAAATCAGACAGAGTGAGTCTGTCCCCCTTGGTCAAATTTACTGCCTTCGTGTTCATACTCTACGGTGCAGTCAAACCGGGAGACGAGAGTACACTTGCTGCTGGGGCATGGTGTCCGGCCAAAAACGAACTCAATATGATAAGGTAGAGCTTTCACCCTTCCCCGACAGATCTGGCGAAAATGCCTTACCTCTGTGCAAGGAATCATATAAAGCATTCCTCGGACCGCCTTCGCGAGATTATCTCGGTGCCAGAATTCGTGGCACATTTCGGAGAGCCACGCCCACATCCAAAGGGATTACGCCAGAACGTGTTTGGTGGTGAAGATGAATTAAAGACAGCGCCCAAGGGAGTGGACAAGAACCACGAGTACGCTGTCATCGATCTTGGGCGCCGCTGATCATCGCCTACTGGTATTCTTGATCCAGGGATATTGACCTTCTCAAATGTCGATCTCTTGGGGTCTTGCGAACGTACGTTCCGAGGCGCTCTTCCGGTCGACTGGTCGTGTTGATCTGCTTTCTATCTTGCTCGCCGACAGGTTCACCGACGATCAGGTGCTAAAAGGGACGTTCATCCAAGAACTTGGAAATGTTGCACGGATTCTCCGCCCCTTTATTCACTGGTGAGCAAGTACCTATTTGGATGTGATCTCTGAGAGCTCAATGCGTCCTTTGACCAAAAGTCTCAATGACATGATGACATTGCCTGTGGAGGGTGACTCTAGCGATGATGCGCATGAGCTCGATTGAATTCGTGGTGATCGAGCTTGAATGATTTATGAAGTATGTTCATATATTTGAGTAATCGATGATCTCGCAATCGCTAGCAAAACACACGAACAAAAATGCAAAGCATAGTACATATACAAACACATAGATGCCAACCAGGGCATCGCGATCAACGCATTGACTAGAAGTGACACCAGTGCACATCAAGCACAGCCTCCTTTACGGTCTACAAATTGGACTCTATCCAACTGTCTGTTCATCCGCCTTTGTCTCGGCCTTAGACTTTAGCCAACTTGTCGTCGGTGTAGATCGGGAGGTCTCCATATCTGATCCCGCCACCGAGATCTTGCGACCACTGGACCATCATTGAGTTCCCGTAAGGGGGCAGTGCGTCGTCAGCTGCGGAAACATACTAAGGTTGTCAAGGTCATCAGTTTATCCTGCAAAAGGACAAACAAAAGTGAAGTATCCTTACTGGGGGCAAACTGTCGGGATCGAAGTGGCTCTTCCTGGTGAAGGGGACAGTTACCGTCAGCACCTGGGGGGAAATGAATCGGCCAGTCTGTCAATGGGACAGTACTATAGGATACTAATTGACACGTACGATGGCATCCCTAAACAACCCAGGTGAACTCGCCCTCCAAACGGGAGCGGCTCCGTAAGAAGGAGCAGAGAGCGCATCTGATCTGGTCCATTGATTTACCAGCCTCATCATGCGTAATTTTCCCTGGGCAGGAGGTCATTACTTGAAATGTGCAGAAAAAAATGGGTGCGGAAACAGGGGGGGAGAATACGCACCAGGTATTTCCAAGCAACTATGGGTGCAGACAAGACGATCCACATTGCAAACGTGGCGGCGAAACAGCTGAGTCGGACGAGCCACACTTGGTTGTCTACGTCCTTGGTAGTGTTCTCCAGGGTTTGGAGGGCGACGTAGTAGGTCGTGATAGGGACCAAAAAGGTCAGCCTACACGAGCGAGACATCAGGATTTATGCGGGAAGGGGGGTAAGGGGGATTGCGACGTACACCAAGATGACGACTAGATAGGCTCTCTCGAAGGCGGGCCGACAGTACTGTGAGGCTAACCGGACGAGAGTCGACACGCGAATCTCCCACATGTTGGGTGAGACCTATGCAAGGAGACGATGAGTTCGCCGAAGGGCAGGAGACAAGGAGTCATGACGAACGTGACCCTCCAATTCAGAAGGCAACACGGGTGGGACTTGGGAGGGAGTCAATTCCTGATCATAATTCAGCCTTTCAGCAGTGCACAGGCAGAAAATCAGTGGATCAGCTCACCACTGCGACATCGGTAGTGGAGGCTTGTTTCGAGAAAGGAACGCTCATGACGGGATTACAACAAAAGTGAGAGATGGTTTTCGTTTGATTGTGAGTAGCGAGTGAAGTCGTCGGTTGGGGGAGGACCAGCTCCGAGCACTATGCGTTCAATGCACCCTGCCAGAGATACTCAGAGGGCGGACACTGGTCTATAAGTAAGTACTGGCGTTGCGTTGCCCGCTGATCGGCGGCCGTAAACGTGGGCGACATGACAACGGTCTGATTGGCAACAGTAGTTTAGTCCAACTTGGCTTTCTCTTGTTTGTTGCTCGAGACCAGCGTAAAAAGTTCACGAGCGTATCGGTTGCCAGGGTATGCAGTGGCGATGATTAGACACCCCTCACCTGTATTAAGATGTGGACGTTTCATTTTTTCATTAATGGTCGACGTGCAATCGAATTACAAGTCACAAGTAAAGCTCGTCACTCTTTCTTAAGCTGGGCGATCGGTAGGCGGTATATGGGCAGAGTGAAGTATTTTCGTGTCCCTCCCCATCGTCCATCGTCTCCTGGGTCGTCCAATCCAACCTCGACATCATCCCAATCGACCTCGGCTCCGATTTCAGACAGGTGACAATCGGATACGCGAGTATAGATATCATAGAAAAGCGCATCTTGATGCCTGTGGTGAGCATCCATCTAGAAGCCCGGAGAGAGAAAGACTCGGACATACTCGTTGCGGCTAGTCCATTGAAAAAACTAAACCGGGCGTCAGGCCCGTCTAGGAGATCTGGCAGACGTTTGAAGAACTTGTGAAGCTCTGCAAATATGCTAAGAATTACACTTTGTCTGAGGGTGCCGAGCTCACCGTCATAGTGTTCCGCGAATGTGTCGGTGTAGACGACATCAAACTTGCCCAGCCCGAGGAACTCATCGCTACAGAGTATGTCTTGCCATTTGCCTTGCAGAATCTTGACACCCGCCTTCTCGTGCCATCCCCTTTCTTCCAAGTGAGCGAGCACATCGGGGTGTGCCTCGACAATGACATGGAGAGACGGTGGTTTGGGGAGGGATTGAAACATGGTGTCGATCTTGGCAGACGTCAGACACGGTCACATAGAACGGAAGCGGGATTCACGAACGATACCCAGACCAAATCCAATATTGAGAACCTTTAATCCATTGTCCAACTTTGGGTGACTCGAACAGAGTTGGTCGACTGTTTTACGCACTGGGCACCATCGTATGAAACACGCACGTGGTCGAGCAGATAGTCAAACTGCTTACTGATCTCACGTTCCCATCCCATCATAACGCCTACCTCTCCACCATCCTCGAGTTTGAGAAGACATATTTCTTGACCCTGGGCGTCTTCGGTGTATTGTAAGCGTGAAGCCAGGAAGGCATCGGTGGATCCGGCTGCTGAGGCATCCTCTTTACGTATTACCAAGGACGAGGGGGCTTCGATGAGTGATGATTTTGAAGAGACGAGTGCAAGAAGCAATTCTGCCAGAGTTTCAACGAGGGTGAAGGGAACGCAATTGTGCATGAAGCACCTGCACGGATGCCAGCGTCACGAATGAGGGTATAACACGCGTTGTTGTTCATGGACAGCGCGATGTCGCCTGCGGTATTTCCAAGATTGTCCACTGATGCGTGGACAATGTAAGGGTTGGAGAGAAGATGATAGGGAGGGCTCGCCTGCGTTCCACAGTGCGCCTTCTTCGAGGAGGATCTTTACAAGCTGGTCGTTGCCGACATACGCGGCGGCGTGCAAGGGGGAGGTTCCTTCGTTGTCTTGGAACCAGAGTGGCGCGCCTGCGTCGATAAGGTCTCGAATATTGCCCATGGGCTCCCTTTCAAAGATTGCCTGGATCAGGGTGGTTCCAAGTTCTGTGAGGGTGTTTATTTCCTCCATAAGCTCGACGTCTTCGATTAGCTGAACATCTGGGTCATGAGGGTTGACCTCGTCCATTGCGAACGCTGCTCTTGAAAGAGGTCGTTTCTAATAAAATCAATTTATCCATTGCCTTGGTAGAACCATTGTACTCACTGGTAGCCTGGAGTCAGACTGAGATAAGACACGCGGAGTAGCGATCAATGATGATGGATTACATAATGATGTGTTGAGCTTGGCTATCCCCCGTCACCATGTCGGAATACTGGGTGTCGCACAAACGGTACCACTGCAAGTACTGTAACATCTACATCGCGGACGACAAGCTTTCAGGAAAACAGTACGAGAATGGACTGTGACACAAAGGGAACGGTCCGTAAGGGGCTGTACAGGGAAGGGGAAAAGCGAGCGAGGGAGAGGGAGGAAGAGAAGGGGATCATGGCAAGCATCAGAAAGGTGTGTCTAATGGATTGCTGTTGCCACGCTACCAACATTTGGTGGCAGGTTGGGCGGGTTCCTCGGGAGAAGCGAGTTGGCAAGCAACAGATGTGCCCGAGTCAATGGCGAAGACGGCGAAAACTCTGCCAAACTCCGGTGTTCACCCGAGTTTCCTGTGTAACAATTCGAGACTACTGTGCTATGAATGTCAGACTTGCCAATGAATACTGTCAAGGATAATGGCGATGCTGGTCCCAACGGCAACAGCCAGAGTGAACCCACCGCATCACTAGACAAGGCGAGCCTCCCTTGCGCTGCATTGACTCCCCGTGTCCAGTACAGGCTATACAAGAAGAGGTTCGTCGGCCTACTCGGCTTCGTACGTCCCTCTCCCTCTTTTTTTGCATCTTTTTTCACTACAGCCCAGGCCGTCCTCGCCATCGTCACTGGTATGCCATGGGCCTGGTTCGGTCCAATTTCCACAGAAGGTATGTGACTTATTTTCGTTTGTATCCCAACCGATCCAAAATTTGTTTTAGCTGCCATTGAGTTTGGCATAACGGTAGAGCAAGTCAATTGGCTTGGTAACATCTTTGCTTGTGTATACATCCCCGTCTCGCTCCTTGTCCCTATATTCTGCTCTCGTTTCGGCATCGCTCGTTGTGTATGTCTTCCCTCCGTCCCCCTTCCCCCCCTCATTTCTTCCCTTCTAGGTTCAAATTGGTGCTCTCTTAAGCCTCATTTCCGGATGGGTTCGTTACGCTGGCGCCTCTACCTCCCTCTCGTCCCAGTCCGTCTACGCCCTTCTCTTCTTTGGTCAGGTAACATCACACCTTCTCACACCCCCTCACTTTGCCTCACTCTCTTCATCCCAAAGACGTTCTCTGCATTTGCACAACCCATATTTCAGATCCTCGGTCCCATGTATTCCGAAAAATGGTTCGATCTCAAGAGCCGCACTACTGCAACCATGGTCATTGCAATTGGTTTGTCTATTCCCTTTTTCTTCTCTTCCCCTCCCTATCCTTTTCATTCTGTTGTCCACACAGCCAATCCAGTAGGCGGCGCAATCGGCCAAGTGCTTTCTCCCCTCGTTGGTACCGTCCGCAAATCTGTCAGTCATCCCAGTCCTGTCACCTACCTATTCCTTCCACCCCCCACCGATATTCATCAGCTCACCGTCCTCTTAGGTTTTCGTTTTAGCAATCATCTCCACAGCTGCTATGCCCGCCGTTCTCTTCATCGCCAATGCCCCCCCTACTCCCCCCAGTAAGCCCCAAACCCTTCCCCTACCTCCCTAAACCAATCTTCTTAGCCTATGCTGGTTCCAAACCCCCTCAATCCCTGACATCTCTCTGCCGTGCTGTCCTGGGTTGGTCTGTTCC
Organism: Boletus piedmontensis; assembly: GCA_038092855.1. Taxonomy (NCBI): domain Eukaryota; kingdom Fungi; phylum Basidiomycota; class Agaricomycetes; order Boletales; family Boletaceae; genus Boletus; species Boletus piedmontensis. The sequence goes on from JBBPRD010000081.1 coordinate 22,034, forward strand.
ACCTGATGCGTACATGACCTTCCATGAGCGCCGCGACTTTCTCATCGTCGCTCTCCTTTTTGGAGTATTGACTGGTGTTACCAATGCTCTCAGCGTATTGTCCGCCGAGTGGTTCGTAAGTACCATTTTTTGCCTGCCCGCCGACCCACGCAACTCTGCAATCGCCCGTCCCCCAGGGACCCATGGGATATTCGGACACGACTGCGGGACTACTGGTTACATCCTTGCTACTTTCGGGCATCGTCGCTTCAATCGTCACTGCACCATTATTCGACCGGATCTTCGCCTATAAGCTCGGTATCACCTTCAGGATCCTGGTCCCAATCGTAGGAGCCAGTTGGCTTTCCTTGATCTGGGCTGGTAAGCTTCATTTTTTCTTCTCTCGACACCACTCTGACTGCCACCAGTCCGCCCAAATAACACCGCCGCGCTGTTTACCATTTTCGTCGTCATCGGGATATGTTCCATGGCAATGCTCCCTGTTGGTTTGGAACTTGGAGTCGAGCTGACGAGGAATGCAGACGCGAGTGCGGCCATTTTATGGTGCAGGTGAGCACACATTTGCGGTGCTCTTCAGCTGCACTTACCCCTCGCAGTGGAAACGTCTTTGTTATCATGTTCGTCCTCGGTGTGTTTGCTCTGGTTCTTTATATGATATACTAATCAGCCTGTTTCGATTCAGTGGAAAGCGCCCTTCGTGCCTCTTCAACCGCAAACCCACCATACAACATGGAAAATGCTCTTATCTTCCAGGGGTCGATCGTTACAACTGTTGCATCAATTGTATACTTTATGTGCGCGCGGCAAGCCCGCCGAGAGCTGGATGAGAATATGGCAGAAAGTGCCATCCCCATGGTTTCCGATCCTAATGAAAACTCGAGGGAATAACGAAACAGATTGAATCAGTGAAGGGCCCCTCGTGATGGTCGGTTTGGACAAGGAGCTAGATGTAAGTGGGGGATGGGGAGAAGAGCGGACTTTCACGGGCATGATGTGTGGGAAGGAGACGTCTGAACTCGATCCGCTACTTTAGAGGATGTTTTATTTTCGCTCTTGTGATTAATAGTGGGTCTCAAGCCTGTAACCGAGTGACTAGTTTTTGGTACTAGTAGCTCAGCTAAGCTCGGCTAAGTAGGACGGAAAGCTCGAGCAGGTTGAACTCCGCTCTAAATATTAGATGTTCAAGCATGTAGCTGGTAGGCACTAGTTGCCCGATTATTGCATGCTGTAAGCATGTTTCAGGCTCCGATTCAACATTTCCCTTTTTGGGACACTGCTGGTGCACTGGGTGCTTTCGATAAGTAATTAAGCGGAGCATTAAATTGCCACACAATGCAT
>JBBPRD010000082.1:0-23271 GCA_038092855.1 Boletus piedmontensis
TCTGTCCGTTGTTAAGTTCAGCGAGGTGAGCACGCATGCTCTCGGGAACCTTGTGAAAAGCGTTCATGCATACAGACACACCCACATGGGGGTCGCTAATATAGGAGTGTAATCAATGGTGACGACCATGAGGGAGTAACCAGTGTGAGACTTACCCCCACCTAAAATCGGGGCAACCTATTCAGCCATGCGAATTTTGATCTCTGATGTGACTTACCACCAGTCAGGGCCCCAGCCCCTCCATGTTTCTGTGAGATTGACAGATGTATCGGGAGAGACCATCGCAGGAGGGGCATGTCGGCTGATATTTAGCACGGGTTCTGGGGGGTCACCGAGGGCCGGATTCGGAACGGGCTGTCCCCAAGGAGAATGGTACCAAAATAAGCTTTGATTGAATTGCTGAAGTCGGGGAATATTAAGGAGCGTATCGAACGGCACCCAAAGATAACCATCATAACAGCTAAATTTTCGCAAAGCTGTGTAGAGCATGTGGTGGGCCATCTTCACCACCATGAGGAATTGCATACTCTCGCACAGAAAACGGTGTGCACTCACCCGCCCTGACATCCTGTAAAAGAGGGGATCGCTGAGATCCTCTTCCGATTGAAATGAATCAACAAGGACATCGTAGGAATGAGCGAACCCCTTGTCCTCGCGACTTGCAGGACCGATATAAACGATCTAAGTATGTCACCCGTCGTAAGAACAGACCCCAATATGCTTAACTGCTTCGACTACTCACGTTCGGGAAATAATCCGCATACACTTCTCTATGAAAGTCCAGGTTGGCATCGTACCTCGCGTGACTAAAAAACACGATGAGCAGAACGTTATTGAAATGAGTATAATTGGTGATTGTTTGCGCGTGAGTTAGGTTCGATGATTCTGGCACACGGCAGTCGGGACGAGTCCTCGACAGACCAGATGACTTTCCTCGTATGGAGGACAAGCCCGAGGAATTAGTCCCAGAATTCTGGGATATAACGACGACGATGTATCCCAATGCCACTAAATATATTATCGCAGCTGAAAAGCATCGACGAGCCTGTGGCCATACATCAACTAATAAAATTCCAGTATTTCAGGATGAGGCTTACTGAAACCAAGAGATCATGCTGAGCCTGTTGTTCATCGGTGCGTTGCCCGCAAAGCATAAATACGCCAAACCCAAGAAGGGCAATCAGACAACCAAGAAATGCTGAATACGGGGCTTCGATGAACTTCCACGTATCAAGAATAATTAGAAGGGTCGATGCCAAGGAAATAAGTATGCCCTGACTGATCGCACCATACTCTTCGAAGTATAAGACCGTTGTAACATCGATGAACGACCAGTTACTCACGTTGTATAATAAATATTGCTACGATGTCTCTTGCCGCATCGATTAAAGGCAACGCTCGTAGTGTGGCTGAGAATCGATTAAGATATGAATGTGAGATGCTAGGTGATGGATGCAATAGAGACACTAAAGAATGTATGAGGCACGATTGGGCAAATATTACAGTGTTGGTGAGATGAAGGGATGACGAGGGATGAAGTCCGTAGATCTAATTACCCATGCTATTAGACAGCCTGAAGACAGTAGTGAATTACGAACCAGGTCAACGAGAGATATCCATATTGAATTGCAAAGAGCGAATGCAATTGAGAGACTGCAGGGCGGGAGCACTGATCCAACAAGGGCATCCTTATAAACGTTGAACAACTTAACTGACGCAGCGCGGTCAGGCTTTCAAAGCTGGCTTACCCTAGTAACGAGGAACCCTGCAAACTGACATGAGTGAGCCTGGCATTCCAAAGCGACAATCATTTGGGACATCACGAACTTGGAGGACAGCCGCATGCCAGAAAAGGATAGGAAAATTTCTCCAGGAAATGATTCGCAGAACGAGAAGGATGCCCAAAACTGTCACAGGGGAAGCGAGGCACAGAGTCAAAGGGTCGACAAACTCTCGAGTCCTGAGATCCTGTGGGAACGTTCTCGCTAAGTGCACCCGTAAAACGGGGGGGAACCATACATGGCTGATCGCACATACCGTATAAGCACGGAGAGCGTAGACAAGAGCAACGACGAAAATAGACAGGGTCAGTCGCACGCTTCCGAGGGTCGATGTGACTGATTCTCGGCAACTAGAACAACTCCTGGAGATGGGAAACCCCTGTCGGTGCTCATGAACGGGTACGTTGCAGGTTGGGAGGTGTGATTCAACAGTCGATAAGGAGCGTACACCTCGAAGTCGCCGGCAGACAAACCATAGGGACAGGGAAAGCATGAACTTGGCGAGGTCACTTGCAGCGAAGTCGAGGCTGTCTTGGTGAGCTTGAGGCTGCCTCCCTTGATCGTCTCGTATAGTCTCTGCCAGTATCGACAGCACCAAGAAGGTGACCTGGAACTGCAACTCGAGCGCTGCCACAGCCTTTAAGCAACAACCTAGACCCACCGCCAATGCTGCCGTTGGACATGAACACACACTGCGGCATGTAATGAAGCCAGGAGCAAGAGTGATACCGGACATCAGTGACAGACACGAACTCTAGCGTTCGCAAGCTTCGTTGTCTCAACGGAAGGTCTGAAAAAAAGTGTAGGAGTAAACGGAGCCATGAGTCGCGTGTTACATTAAATGACGTCACAGTCTTGGACACAACTTTCAGCCTAGATAATCTCTCTCTCTCTCTCATACACGCTACTTTAGTGCGCCTGTGTACTATTCACCCCGTTGATGTCGCTAACACCATTTGTAACCTTGATTCCATGGATGCCGTTGAGCTTGAGTTCTTTGGAACCGTTCGTCACATATCCTCTCGAATTCCGTGCCACAAGCTCTCTGCGAGCTCGCACGCCTTCCCGCAAGCGATCAAGGACTGGAACAGTCATCTCCCAGGACAAGCACGCATCAGTTACGGACTGCCCATACTTCAGTCCGGCTAGTCCGTTGGGAGGAATGTCTTGTCGTCCTTCGATAAGGTTAGACTCAAGCATGACACCCATGATAGATGTGGACGTGTCCCCAGAAGACAGTTGTTGCACCTCCGGGAGCACGAAGAGTAAGTCAGAGGAGGTGAAAAGCGCAGACATCCACTCACAACATCCTCGACAACTTCGACTTGCTTTCGATGTTGCTTTTGACTGTTTCCGTGGCTACAGTCAATCTGCGCGCGGTATCAATATCATTTTTTGGAGAACTCCAAGGAGCCTACCAGGATCTTGCAAGGCAGTCCAGCCTTGCTCAGCTTTTCGTAGCAATCTCGCACGTGTTCTGCAGCATAGTTAGGTCCCCTTGACCCTCCTCGAAGAATGACGTGGACATCGGGGTTCCCCTACTCGAATTGAGTGCGACTTGGGGACAAAAAGGCAAAGACTCACCTCAGTTTCTATGATGCTGCTCAGGCCCTCCTTCCCGACACTGAGGAACACATGACCACTTCGAGCCGCTCTGCACGCATCAATCGCGATCCCTACCGAGCCATCTGTAGAATTTTTGAAACCGGTCGGCATGGAGAGTGCCGAAGTCAGCTCTCGATGAACTTGTGATTCAGTCGTTCGGGCACCAATTGCTCCCCAAGAAACCAGGTCTGCTGTATATTGAGGTGAAATGGTGTCCAAAAACTCGCAGCCAGCTGGCAATCCCAGCTTGGCAATGTCGAGGAGTAATTTGCGCGCCATGCGCAACCCCTTGTTGATCTGGAAACTCGAGTTCATGTCCCTGACAGTGTACGACGTATAAGTAAAGGAGCACTGAAAGGATGGACATGGCATACGGATCATTTATGAGGCCTTTCCAGCCCAGCGTCGTCCGTGGTTTTTCAAAGTAAACACGCATGACAATGTGGAGGTCATCCTTGGCACTGTCCGCGTACTGCTTGAGTAGCTTTGCATACTCGATTGCAGCATCGACGTTGTGAACAGAGCATGGGCTATAAGTATAGTGTGAGCGACGCGATCAACCAAATTGCGTGGAAGGTGCCCACCCGACCACAACCAACAAACGGTCGTCGTCTCCGCGGAGTATATTCTCGGTTGTGCGACGTCCCTCTAGGACGGTGTTCGCGGAGAGGAAAGTCCTGGATCAATGCCGAGCTGCGTTAGCAAGCAAGAATGGGGTGGAAATCACCACTGACAACGGCAGGTCCTCCTGCAGAATCTGAGGTGGGATCAAAGGTCGCGTCGCCTTGACACGACGGTTTTCGAGTCGTTGAAGAGCATCTCTGTAAGGAAGAGCCATTGTGAGGTCCACTGAAAAAGAGGGTGATGAATCAATCTGTTGAAGACGAAACAATCAAGTGACCGAGAGTATGTCGGGGACCTACTTTCTGCTGGAAGAGCCAAGTTATATAGGCGGGTCCACTGGGAGGTGGCGTCGTCGACGGGGTCAATACCGGGTGCTGGGATCTCCCAGCTAGAAAAGACTTGAGAAAAACAGTTGATGAGGACTCGCCAGCTTTTGATCGAGTCATTCTCCGAGTTATCTCGAATGCGCTTCCACGCCACGACAGGCAAAACGGGCACGTGCCTCCGAGTCCAACAAAGGCTTGTTTACAAGTTTACAAGTTCTTCCGTCTTCGTTTCTTGTCTTCTTCCCGTCCACACCACTCCCGGTTCAGCATGGATTTCTCACAATTTAATGCTGCGGAACAGGCTCATATGACAAAGGTCATCGAAAAGAAACAGGTATGAGAGGATATCATTCTCAAGACCCCCCTCATTGGCGCGTTTAGATGCAAGACTTCCTGCGTCTCTACTCCGGCCTCGTGGAGAGATGTTTCAATTCTTGTTGTAACGATTTCACGAGCAAAGCGCTCTCCTCCAAAGAGGTCCCGCTCTCCCCTCCCCATTTCGTCATTCAAACTAACGCCATTATAGGAACAGTGTGTCCTTAACTGCTCAGACAAGTTTCTAAAGCACTCCGAACGTGTTGGCCAACGCTTTGCGGAGCTGAATGCTGGTACACCCTTTTTTGGACGTCTTGCCCGCCTTGCTCATATTATTTTCTCAGAGGCAATGAGCCCACCAAAGCCTTGAGTTATCTCGTCAGTCTCTGCACAGCATCCCAGAAGCACGACAACTCAGGTCCGACGGTAGCTGAGTTGGCCCTGTAGTGTGGTAAGACCCCCATAAACCGTGCGCTCATGTGAGAATGCGTACAGATGTTAGAGTAATCTCGCGCTTGTTGACCCTAATATCATATGGTTCACACTTGGCTCGCGAGAGGGCTGCAAGTCTTGTCGGTAAATCTTAAGGATGCCGTCTACCATACTCCACCAGATTCTAGAGGGGGCTGGCCTGCAAGGCACTATATTCAGTACGTGTGAGTTCCTGAACGTGTTCGCCATTGCCTTTTGAAATAACCCAAATTCAGGGCCGTAGTCCGTGCCACCGACTTCTCGGTACCCTTTCGCTATCAAGGGGAAGGTGTCTCCACCGAGTGGATCGGGATCCTGACGTCGCCACATTCCCGAGTCCACCTGTATGCGCAGACAGAGTCCTTTTGCACTCCTCTTGAAGTCACTCTGATGGGATTTTGTTCCACGTCAACTCGATTATTATTCTTGGTGAGAGCGACCAAGACCTTCTCCCAGGCCTCGCAAGGCGAATCATGGATAGTCGAAGATGGATACCCCCCCTTGGGTCGGGAGGTGCCATCGACGCATGTCCATTTTCTCATGCTTCTTCTCTCATGGTATTTTTTTTTCATAAAGTTTCAACCTATTCCTACCCGATATCAAGTAGCGCAGTATTCGGCCCCGTGGCGCGAACCATCTACCAAGTATGATGGCGAAAGTTAAACGTGTGCCTTTTGTCCCGCCGACACGACGGATCTGTTGCTTCCATAGTGAAAGGCGATCCAGGCTCGGCCTTTCTGTGGCAATTAACTGGTGGACTGATGAAAAGTCAGTCGGCCAAGCTCTCAAGCATGCCAATTACTAGTCTGTTATTCTAGGTTTGGCTACATGTTTGCAGTGAACTTGAAGTTCACCAGCTCCTTTCGGACTCGGGTAAAAGTCTCGCCGCTGACTATCTCTCGGACATCTGATCTACACACTCGAACAGGTTCGCACTTAATCAGAGTTCGAGCCAAATATGTCGCCGCCATTCTATTTGTCGATGATAGTCGGTGTGAGAGTGCCAACATATGTGGCAACGACTTCCCAAATATGGAGCCCTAGTCACAGCGTCTCCCAGCGACCCCTCGCCAGTCAGGTTTGTAACACGAGCATCTCTGAACTCCCTCAGAATGGTTTCTCAGCACCCAATCGTCGATAAGCCCGCGCCATCCTTCTCTATACCGGATTCGAACGGCGAGGTGTTCAAATTCCCCCCTGAACAAGATGGTAAGTGCGTTGGGAAACCAATCGTACTGTTCTTCTATCCCGAGTCCGGTAATGTTGTCACCGCTCCATATGAACGCTTTTCTATCTCATGCGTTTCCGATACGTAGGCAACTACGGTTGCACCCGTGAGGCCTGCCAATTCCGCGATGCTTTGGTTGGTGTGTGCTGTCCCATTCGAGAAATTACCATGCACAAGGCACCCATGTCTGCTCACTGCACATGTATCAGAAAAGGAAATATATAAGCGTTCCGATGTTCTGGTCGTCGGTGTCAGTTCCGATCCTGTGGAGAAGCAGAAAGCATTTGTTGAGAAATACAAGCTTCCTGTGAGTTTCTCCTGATCACGGCGGGATGATGCTCATTGGTCACGTAGTATCCCGTTTTGAGCGACACAGACCGAGCTGCGCACAAGGCGTACCAAATTGGACGGGGTTTGTTGGGACTGGTTGATGCTCGCACCACGTTCGTAATTGACCACAAGGGGATCGTTAGGTGAGGTGTTATTTCCAGCCCCCTCATATTCGCACACGCTCAACCCACTCGCTAGGGGTGTGCTGAGTGCTACGATGAATTTCAATGCTCACGTCAAGTTTGTCACTAAGGAGCTCGAGAAAATGGGGAATCCTGGTACCACGGATGCCGGAAGTGATCGGGAGAATGGGACACCTCCTGTAGATTCTGAATCTGCGCAGAGGGATGAGCTGGGTCGGGTCGCACAAGCGGTTTGCGCCTGACGATGTCTCCCTAATCATCTCTCCATGAGAATTCTTACTTCCTTGGTGTCGACCTTTTGAATTACAATCGATCATTATCGTGCGGCACTGTGCAATCTTGTATCGACTATCTGCACTTTCCTGTTTCCACTTAAGACCGTTAAGAGGTACATGAAAGTTCGTGGAAGCCTGGTGTTCCACATTTCTCCGTTATCTGATTGCAGTCCTGGGATTTTGGCTTGTAGGTAAAATTGGTTATCGTAAGGACCAAAGGCTTATCGATGTTTTGAAGCTATGGCATTGGAAGACCAATATATATTGTCCGAGCTGCCGTATCCGAGTCCCGGGACTAATTCCTCGGACTTGTCCTGATCATTCTCATTCATTCACGTACTTACATCATTGCCGCGGGTTCTTGCCTCCTGTGTGGCAAAACGGTTTTGAAACGGTTTCGAGATTGCTGAAATCCCCCTCCACATCTTGACCCGAAGGCTCACTGATGATGCAGTTCATATTGTTGGCTTACTCGCATTCGATGGTTCGTTCTCCTGGTCTGGAGGGCATCTGCGCTCACGACGGGATGAGACCATCTTTTTTGGGGAATGCGCTCGATCTCGAGGTCCAACTTGGTTGCATCCGGGGATCTTTCCAGACCTGGTTCCGCTACAGCGCAGCTCCATGACGTCCGACATGTACTCAGTCTTGTGTGGTGGCATGTTCAACTAATGTATGATACACCATAAGAGACGAAAACACTCACAGGTTGCGTCAAGCATGGGGAAGGGCTCTGAGAGTTTTTGAGGGGTCGTGGGGCTCACAATGCTGAACTTCTCATGCCGGTACAGTAGGACCGTGACCTTGTACCATTCATGATGCATGACTGGTGACCGGCACGAAGCAACACAGTTTGATTCCATTGGAAGTATGAACGCCCAACAACGTGTAAGACTGTCAGCTGGGCTCAAGACTTTGGAGGCGACGAGCTGCCTGTTGATACCAATTGAGTGATTTTTATTTACAACCATTCACGTGACCGCGTAGCTGCCTCGTGTCGGTTCGAATTGCTGCACGAACACAAAGAAAATTGGTTTGTTCTCCGCCTCCATCGACCTCGTTGTCAAAGTTCGCGACGTTGTATCGCCTTTTGTCATTCTGTTTTCATTTATCTTTTAATTCGTTCTATCTTCTTATCTGCGTAAGTCAAGTTCAATTCTTCAGGTCGATGATTCCGTCAACACTTTCCCGAACGATATCGCCAACAAATGGCGAGCATCGCGTCTCACCGCCCCGCACACCCCCAACTACCGCTCTCGACGCGCCCAAGAACAACCGCCAGCCATCTACTTCTCCATCAGACGACTCTTCCATCATTGAGCTCTCATTCGACTATGAGCTCGATTCCGCTGGTAACTATGTCCGCATCTCAAAAGGCTCATCTCGCTCCAACCAATCGAGCCCGCCCACCCCTCATGAGGTTCTGCTTGATGGTCCTCTTGCACATAAACCATCATCGCCACCTCCCGGAACATCAGCTCATATACCTTCACACGCCCATATCAAACCACCATCACCGATATCACTCAACTCTCCGGACCATCCTCGCCGCAACTCACTCTCGCGCTCTGAGAGTTATCCTTCACAACAGGGTGCTCTTCATGATCAACTCCAACATCGCCAACAGTCCCTAGCCGCCGCAAGCTCCGCACGATCCTTCCACCGTGCTACGTCCGGTCCAGCCGCACTGACGCCGGCTGCACAATCTGCCCTTCGAGCCCCTACCTCCAATGGCCTGCGTGGAACCGGCCGCAAACTCGGTCGGCCACAACGCATACCTCTCGATGATCATCGAGATTCCCAACAAATTGACGAGCGAGATGATATCATGCTTCGCACACGCGGGGAATGGGACATGCATATTCAAGAAGAGAAGGAGAACTTGGTTGCGTCTTCTGATGGCACCGACGGCGTGTCATCTGATGGCGGTGCGGTCAGGCGAACATCTCCCAGACTGGTTAGTCGTTCCGCCTCCTTGAACCAAGTCGATGGGCGCGCAATTTCTGGGCTACCCACTCGCGCCTACGTTTCTTCTTTGTCAGGTACCGGTGGTTTGTCACGCCCCCCACTACAACCTGGGCGGCAGATTATGCCCGGACCTAGCCGGGCGGGTCGTGTGTTGATGAGCGCAAAATATGGTGTCGGATTTGATAAAATCAACGAACATGAAGGAAGCGAGAGTGAATTTGCTTATGACTACCAGGGCGAGGAAACTGATACGGGTTCGTGGTTGCCCTGAAATGAAGCTGTGCTATGCTAAGTGCACTTGTTTATAGGCGGAGAGGAGCCACAGTCCGGGAATGGCCTGCTTCGACATCGCAGCTACGTTCCCCCTGTCATACAACCAAGTGGCACCCGTCCGCGGCGATCCGCAAGCCTGAGCGACGCTTCTGGCGGTATGTTCCGGACCACCTCATCCATCCTGTATCTCAGACCCGGTTGTAGCTGAAGAGCGACATTCCCCCGGGGGTCTTCCGACCACTCAGAACCAATATTCTTCGAGACCGGGATCAAGCCTTGGTTTGAACTCTGCGCGTGTACGACGTGCACCGGTGGAGCAAGAAGGTTCGTTTAGTTAACTGTTCGATTTTTGTCATGGGTCGACCCACAGCCCACGTGATATGTAGAATACCCCGCCGAGTACCCTCGGAGACAGATGACGGATGTTGCACCCGACGCTCCCGTTCAGCAACCTCGCCAGTCGCCCTCCCCGACGCATATGTCGCAGGCGCATCTTCGCTCGCAGGTGAAGACCCACAGTCGACGCGACTCTGACACCGTCCGCACGCTTGGCCTTGATCTAGCCCCTGCTGGATCTCCAACCGCTGTCGAACACCTCCCAGTACGCTTGTCGCCGAAAGGCAGGCCTATATCGTCGTTACAACAGCAACAGCCATTTCCTGTTATCCAGCTACCGTCCTCACAACCTCAATCACAGGCGCAGGGACAAGTATACCATCGACGTAGCCCGACTGCTCCAGAACCCCCAACGACAATCGGCTCTCTGGCGCCTCCACCTAGTACCGGGGCTCAGAAGAATGGTAAGACTTGGGCTGCTGGTGAGGAGCATATGGAGAGCGAGTCAGAGGCAAAAGCTACACAGCGGGAACGGGTGAGACCGGCACCACCGCCTCCTGCGCCAGCTGCCCCCGTCGCCGCCCCGATACGGAACCACAACATTGTGGTGAATAAGAAAGTATACGCACGCCTCGATCTCATCGGTAAAGGCGGCTCCTCCCGAGTTTATCGCGTGATGAACGCGGCAAACGAAATTTACGCCATCAAGCGCGTCTCCCTCGATAAAGCCGACGCGGAGACCATTAGTGGGTATATGAACGAAATTGGGTTACTCAAGCGACTCGAAGGAAACAACCGAATCATTCAGTTGTTTGACTCGGAGGTTAAAGCTGGGCCAGGCGGTGGCAAGGGCCATCTTATGTTGGTGATGGAGTGCGGGGAAGTCGATCTGGCGAAATTGTTGCAAGAGCAACAAAAGGAGCCCCTGAACATGGTCTGGATTTCATACTACTGGCAGCAGGTATGCTCAACCCTGCATCCCTTCATCTCCTGGTCGTAGCTGAGGCCGGAATATAGATGTTGCAAGCGGTACATGTCATACACGAAGAGAAGATTGTCCACTCGGATTTGAAGCCAGCTAACTTCGTGCTCGTGCGAGGGCAATTGAAGTTGATTGACTTCGGCATTGCGAATGCTATCGCAAATGACACTACAAATATTCAACGAGATCATCAGGTATCGGGTTCATAACAACATGTTAAGGTGCATCACTGAGTAGCATCTAGATTGGGACGGTCAACTACATGTCCCCCGAAGCCATTGAATTACCGGATGGTATGCGGCGTCTGAAAGTTGGCCGACCCAGCGATGTTTGGTCCCTGGGCTGCATCTTATATCAAATGGTTTACGGTCAACCACCTTTCCAGCATCTTTCGGTTTATCAGAAGATGAAAGCCATACCGGACCTCGCTCATGAGATTGAATTCCCGGAGTTCAGCGTTCCCAGCGTGGTCAATAAGAGCGGAGAACGCAAGAAGCTCGATCATTTGAAACGACCTGTTAGAGCCGACGTGATTCGTGGAATGAGAAGTTGTTTGGCGAGGCATCCAAAGGAAAGAGCTACAATACCCGAACTTTTGGAGCAGGAATGGTTAGCCATGCGGGAACGTGAGTGTGTGATGGGTCCGAGCGCCGCTGTGTTTTGCTAATATTATTGGCAGCGGAACTTCCTCCAGCAAAGGCATTGCTGGCGAGTGACGAGACCATTATAAATCCCTATTACATGAAGCAATTGCTCGAGTACGGCATCAAGCTCGGACAACAAGCACAAGCCGGTGACATTGACCAAACACACCTTGTGAAGGAAGCCGAGGTCGGTACTCATCTTGTTTCTACGCAGCGGGTCTTCTGATTTCTGCTGGTTCTATTTACAGCGCCTCGTTGCCGAACTAAAGGCTCTCGAATCGTGATGAAACCGCCGCCCAAAACTATTCTCTTTCGGAATCAATTTGCAAGCAATGTATTCGTCAGCACAGCCATTCCAACATTTGCAGTACTGTACGCGGCGAAGCCACCAAAGCAATTCACACCATGTATGCTAGCCTACGAATAACTATGCGTTTCGTCCACGCATGTACTTTCTTTCCTAGAACTCGACTCTTCTTTCTGAACTTTTGGTCTCACTATCGCATGCAATGATCCCTGGTTGTTTTCGCTCTCTTAGCTGTCTTTGCACCCAACGTTATTTATCATTTGCGAACTCACTATGATTTCGCTTACTTTTAGTCCCTCATTTTTTCGCCTCTGAAGGCGTCGGCAAGTATATAACTTGAATGTAGACGTGGTATGGTTGATTAAATATCATTGCGCCGGCGAGATCTTGATCACACCGCGGGTGTATGGAATTCCCACCCTTGGCCAGCGCTAGCACCGCTCTGTTCTATCGTTAAAACGTCGACCCCAAGTGAAATCATGGCGCACTTGCCCCCAGACGTATATCTCACCAACACCTTTATGCACTCGGGGAATGTCAGCCCGTCAACTCCCAAACTGCAACTTCAGTTGTCCATACCGATACCCACCAGAGACTCGATATATTACTACTCCGACGGAAATACAGTGCTACTCGTCGAAAACACTCTGTTCAAGGTCACTTCTTTCCCTCCTTGTGCTAATCCAATCATGCCCAAGCATGCTCCTCAACACAGGTGCACCGCTCAGCCTTGACAAAGGAAAAGTCGACGTTTGAGAGCATGTTCTCCCTAGACTCGGACCTGCGCTCTAGCACCTCCAGCAACAACTCAAGTGTCACAGTTGGACCCGAGGGCGAGAGCGACGACAACCCGATTCGACTTCAAGGGGATACTGCAGACGAATTCCGATCCCTGTTGTGGGCGTTGTATGCCTTGTACGTACATTTCATGCCCTTGGCGTTTAGGCAATGTCATAAACACTATATCCATCACAGGCCACATGAATTGGAGGGTGCAATGACGACCAAGGCGATCAGCCTCAAGTTGTTCAACCTTGCGCGTATCACCCACAAATACGAGTTCCGCGCCATCGAGAACTGGGCGTTGGACAAACTCAAGACGATTTACATCCGTCCCACACATTCTCACATCGATGATGCAGAAGGCCCGAATCTGGTACAGCTCACTGAGCTCGCGTCGCTTTGCGAACAGCGCGATCTTCTCGAAGCCGCGACGGTGCGGTGGAAACGTCTCATCGTTTCCAGCAAGGACGTTGCTCTCGCGATCGGAATGGCGGAGCGGCTTAATTTGCGTTCGCTCCTCGGGTCGGCATATCATGCGATGTTACTACAGGGACGCGAGGTCTGGGATGCGGACCAGCAGCTGACTCGGACACATCGTATACGTTTGTTGTCTGGGCACTATGCTCTCGGCCGTCTTTGCGAGCGTCTCCCGAATGAGCCCCCGATGCTGCAGCACCATCCACGCTGTACGGGTAGTGTCCAAGTACGGTGCAACCAAGCATGGGCCGGACTTTGGCGGTCGACATTGGATATGGGGAGGCATGGGCTGCCTTTGCAGTACCCGGACGTCATCGGAAAGATGATGCTCGCAGAAAGCACTCTGAAGGCGTTCATAGAACGCGAGATACCCATTCACGGTTTGCTAGATGCGATGCCGTGGTGCAAAGAAAATGGATTGGTGGCGACGTCTGGAAAGTTGAAAGAGATACAGGAGTCGTTGGCGGACTATTTCACAGACGTGGCGTGATCGATTGGTCGACCTGAACGCTTCCAGTGACTGAGTACACGCGATTGGCGATGTGCCCTCTTGACCTTTTTTTTGTGTCCTTGACTCGCATTGCCTGTATCGCATACACTGCTATCTTGTAAGATTATTACAGTTATGTAGAAGTTTGTGGTCTGGGTATCTTTAATAGAAGTGATTGATTTAGATGTTTCATTGCTCCAGGATGGATATTCTTTGTATCCACTCGTCTCGGAGGATGCCCATGAGCAAGACATCCTCCCACCGGTTGTTCGACCAGACGCACGCCCGCTTTCGTCCTTCGATCACGAACCCCCTAAGGGTGCGAGCCCGTCAATCACTACACTCATCCAAAGCCAACTCGTGAAGTACTCACGCCTTTTCATACACCGCGATGGCTCTCTCATTACACGCCAACACAGACAACGACAACCTCTGCAAACTAATCCATCGAAACGCATAGTCAACGACGAATGCAGTCGCCTCCGTCCCATACCCACAGTTCCAAAACCTAGGTGCGATACAAATCCCGTACGTCCCGTCACGATGCCTCCGCCCGCCATACACGTGGAGGACGACTTGGCCAATGAAGTCCCCCGTGTCTCGGCGTCGGATGATGGCGCTGAACACGGCGCTCTCCATCTGTACGCGGAGGCGCTTTTTGAGGTGTCCGGGATTGTGGGGTGTGAGCGCGTCGTCGTCGTCGTCGCTGATCGCCATGAGGGATCGGATCAGGGGATCGTTCCAGAGGAGGATCAGGTCGTCGAGATCGGCTTCAGTGTATGGGCAGAGCAGTAGACGGGCTGTGGCGAACATGGGGCGGGGGTCTACCCTGGTATAAGGTTGTGAAGTGGGTGTTCTGCCCGCGGAGTAGTGTTCTCTTCTTAAGGGATGGGATCATTGGCTGCGGCCGCGGGCGTGACATGTCTGAAGTGTGGTTGCTCGCTTCACCAGCGCCGCAGCTATAGTACTAGGTCCGGAAAGTCACAAGCTTGTTTTACAGAAAGTCGGATCTAGTTGCAGTTGCACAGTTGCTTGCTCGTCGTGCTACCTAGCATAACGCGGGTTTTTGCTATGGTATGCGCAGACGTGATGTCAGTCTTCAAAGAACGGTTCGACTACGGAGATGTGAATTGAGGGAAAAGCCGGAACGTACTATGTATCCGGGAGAGAAATACATGACAGTGGTCCAAGAAAACACCAAGGCAGTGACATTGTACCACTGGATACAAGGATACTTAAGCGTCCTCTTTAACGTCACCAATATCGATAGCTTTCT
Organism: Boletus piedmontensis; assembly: GCA_038092855.1. NCBI lineage: Eukaryota > Fungi > Basidiomycota > Agaricomycetes > Boletales > Boletaceae > Boletus > Boletus piedmontensis. The sequence continues at coordinate 14,635 of JBBPRD010000082.1, forward strand.
CAGGAACGTCCTGCTCCGCATCAATCCCGCCCTTCTCTCTAGAGGGTAAATTGGAAACAGGACCATGGTAGTGTCGATGCGCGCCCAACAGATACCAGAGCCACGAGATCGTAATCACCCCCACAATAATGACTGAAGCATAGTTCATGTTTGTTGCCGTGACAGGTATTTGCGTGGGCAGCGAAAACACCACGCAGACAAAGGCTGTCCAGAGCGCACACCAAACATTGGCAAAGACTCCAATCCAGCCATCGCCCATATAGTATGGACCCGGTTTGAACTGGACTTCGGGGTGGGAATGAAAGATGCGTCGGAGGATAATAGGGATTACGTAGGAGACGTCTAAGGCTATAGCTGTCATAGCGAAGACAGCGTTGGAAGCGGCGGAGCTGGCTAGGTCGAGTAGTCCGGGAAGAGAACCGAGAAGGACCGTTAACCAGACAGCTCGCAGTGGGGTTTGCGTGGCATGGCTGACGTGTCCAAAGAATCCACCATCAGGGAGGGCGCGGTCACGACTGAGCGCGTAAACAGCGCGAGACACCGATTGTAGGCCCGTCTGCGCCACGAAGAATGCGGTCATACAAACAAAGACCCAGAGAGCAATGGAGATGGGGAGCCCTAGCCGTAAAACCATGATCGCAAGAAATGCAGACCCCGATGGACCAGGAAGGTTGGCGAACGGTCCGGAGCAAAGAATCAGTGCGATGTTAAGGAGCCAACCAGCAATCGCAGTGCCGATCGTCGCGATGATGATGGCTGCCGGTGCGGAGTAAGCAGCACGACGGAGCTCCTCGCAGATATGGGCTGTGCAGTCATATCCTGTCATGGTCCATTGGACACTCAACAGGCCGAGAAGAAAGCTGACCCCGTTATTCCATCCTCCGGTCCCGTTGATAAGCCCTTCTGCGCCGAAGACATACGATGGAGGATTCATGGCAGATCGCGGGGTCATTGCAAGTAGGAGAATGATGATCAGGAAGGTGGCACCCAAGTTGATGAACATAAACGAGCTAGCAAGATAAGCAAGATGTCGAGTTTTGAGAGAGTTGAGAGTGCCGTGGGTAACAAGCAGCCCTGTGGTTAATCCGACAACTTTTCCAGGTGTGACCGAAAACCCTCCGTTGGTGGATATAGATGCAGCAGCAAGTATCATGTTGGCCAGTCCAAATTCGGTAGACGACAGACCGACAATCTGACCGATGAGGTTGAGCCAGCCCACGATCCACCCCACCTGTGGACAAGGATAAACTGGTCAATATTTAACGCTTGACAAGAGAGAAGAACAGACCCTTGCGCGATACCGTTTGGGACACAAGCGAGCAGAGGCCCCGTAAAGCGCCCCGCAAGTTGGATACGCACTGACGATCTCAGAAATACTGCTTGCTAACGCGAAGCTGTTCGTTGCCCCCAGGAACCAGCACCATGTAACGGCTGAAGGGCCCCCGAGAAACATGGGCGTATTGAAAGTGCTGGCGACACTGGAGCACACGCCCATGATACTAAAAGCGAAGCTTATCGTGGCGAGGTTGGAGAACTCCCGTCGGAAAGAGGGCATATAGCCCATGGCCCGTAGTGCCTCGTCGTCTTGCTCGTTATTACCACGAGCCATCTGTTGGCTGTTCCGCTGGTGGTATCTGTCGTTATAGAGAGACATGGAGTGGGGGCGGACTTGAGATGGGTTGTTTGATCCATTCGAGGTTGATAACACATAAAACATCCTTGAAAAACGGAACAAGTCGTGTGTATCGAATCTGTGATGCCATCACGGGGACTGTAATAGCGTTCTAGGGCTATGTAGTGGATAAGCTAGAATAAGTAGCTGGGTTGTACTATGAAACGATGCAAATTAATAATCTTGGATAACATGCATCCGACACAGTCGGAAATCAATGTTACAGGGAAACGTGCGTCGAGCTCACCATGTACGCGAGTACGCGACTATGATATTCTTGCCAATCGAGGATTTTACATAGACCAACAAGAATCATGTACAGTGCAATCAGATCAGATAGAAGATATGTGTGACCATTTGACAATATGATAAGATGTCAATCAATTGATTGCCGGGGTAACGGGGGCATAAATTACTTACAAGTATGTTTATGCTACCACCCGGTACTGTCCGACCGCGCCACAAGTCTTTCTGAAAAAAAAAAAAAAAAAAGTGAAAACCTTGGAAAGCAACGGTAAATGGATTGGTTCACGAATCTACCAAGTCACTTGAACATAGCACCATACCTGGGGAACGCCGTCAACTCATCCGTGGCATTTCGAGTCGCTATCCGAGTCGGGGTGCTTGCAGCGTTAACTTGGGCTCAAGTTGAATACATACCTGAGTAGATACCAGACACAATGTCGCACTGGCGAGCAAAGTCAAACTCCGCTTCGGCCACCTGTGGCAAATCTACGCCACAACGTCGACATGTCTAGCACTACTAACACAGCCTTAGGTGTAGGCAGAGTCCTTCCTTCTGCCCCCCTCATCCACTAATGAGTTGTACAGATTGCACTAGATGGTCCATTCTTGACGGAGCCCTCTCGGGAACCGTCAAAAAATGAATGGTAACGATGCTTACCTTGTGTCAGGAGTCTCCGAGCCAACGCCGAATACATTTGGTGGAATTTTCCTCACCGACGGTTTCGGGCTCGAGCTGGTTAACAGCAAGCTCACCGCGGACAAGATCGTCAAGGTACTTGCTTGCGATGTCTGGGTTCCTGATTTATTTGACGGTCGTATCATTTCCGAATCTTTGCTCCTCTCTTAACTCATGCTGCTTTCAAGCCAGCCTATACTCAAACCGGACAGCATAAAGGCTCACTTTCTTCCAGACCATCCCGTTCGCTGGCCATTGTGGGACAAGCTCCACTTTGTCGCTCGCATTATTTGGAATATTCGGATTTTCTAGTTCATCAACAGCTTCCGCGAGAAAAACAAATACCTCAAGCTTGGCGCTGTGGGGTATGTCAGTGATGTTATCCATGCATGTGTGCAGGAATACTGACCAAACACCAGATATTGCTTTGGTGCTGGCATTGCTGTTCGTCTCGTGCCTTTCAGAATTCTTGACAGCATTGTGTTCTGTCATCCTTCCTTGTTGACGGAGACGTATACATTGTTTGATCCTTTCATGCTCCCTCAGCACATCGTTGTTTCAGGTACCAACTGCATGGGCTTGTGCAGGACGTGGGTCCAGAGTCATTCATTTTGATCTGCCATGTGCTGACGCTCTTGGTCAGAGGACATGGCATTCTCCCAAGGCATGCACTTGAAGGCCGAGGCAATTTTCGCAGCGCGCAAAGATAAGTCTGGTTTTGTTCCCTACGAGTTCATGGATTACAAGGGCGAGTTCAGCTTGTCGTCCATTTCATATCTAATCCACAATCCAGGGACTGTCCATGGCTTTGCGTGTCGCCCAAATCTTGCCTACGAGGAAGTCAAGGCAGGGTTCGAAGGCAGCCTGTCACAGACGGTGGAATGGTTCCGGAAACGTTGGTGTCTTGGTTCGGTGACACTGGAATTTATGGATATTCGCCCAGCATTGCTCTTCTTGTAACTCAGTTCCCAACACTGACCTTTGGGTCGAATTGCGTTATTTTTGGAACTAATGAATGGTTGTTCCCACCTCTTATTATTGGCTTTAGTTCCCTCTCACCTATTCCTGGTGACGGACCGAAAATGTCCTGGTCACTGACTTATAGACGGGATGTCCGCCAGACGAACTGATTGTGCTGTTAACCTCATCCCAGCATCAGGTTACTGTTAGCACTGAACAATCAAGGGCGTCCCTTCCCTTGCTGGTCTTGGAAACTCCACGGTTCGCACCCCGCACAACGTGTAGGCCAACATCATGGACGAGGAGCGAACACTCATTACCAATGTCCACTTGGCATACGAAGATATAGATCTATCAAAACAGCTCTGGGACGTCCAATGTCTGAATGGACGCGTGCTTAGCATCGTCCCTTCCGGTAACCAAGTTGGGCCGACGGTGACGGCGCGCCGCTGTACTAGTATAATTCAAGGTAACGGCGGAACCCTTTTACCATCGTAAGCGACGTTTCAACTCGTAGTGAAGACTTGGTCCGTCTATTCAAGTTCTCCCACAGCTTGTGTCATGCACACATTCACCTGGACAAGTGCTTCATTATGGGGCAGTGCGATCCGCTCGTTACAGGGTGAGCGATGATAAGCATTGCATGTCGTGAGAAGTCTATTGCTTACCTGTTTCACCGCCTTCCGTAAGCTCCCTTTCTGAGGCCTTACGGGTGACCGATCAGGCCAAGTCTAGGTTTCCAGACCGCTTGGCAGATCTCCACGCTCGTGCTACACGACTTGTGCGTCAGAGCGTGGAAGCGGGTGTCACCGCGATACGAGCATACGTCGAAATCGATACCACCGTTGGGATGGTATGTCTAGACACTGGCCTAAAGGTTAAGTCCGAGTGGGAAGGCGTGTGCGACATTCAAATCGTTGGTGGGTAAATGGTACTTTAGAACACACTCCGCAAAAAAAAAAAGTCTGACGCTCAGAGTTCTTTGAAGCCTTTGCGCAGGAAGCATTGTATCCATCCGTTGCAGCCGAGACAGCAGGGACTAATTTCGAACTACTCCAAGGAGCTCTCGTTCGCGATGGAATATCGGTCGTGGGGTCTGCACCATGGCTCGAACCATCGCAGCAGCATGCGCACAAAAACATCGCACACATCCTTAAATTAGCTCGGGAATATGATCTCCACGCTGACTTCCACCTCGATTACAACCTTGACACCAATACAGAACCGATGGTGTGGGAAACACTTCGTCAGATGAGGGAAATAGGATGGACGAAAGCAAGCGCTGGGAACCGACGTGTCACAGTCGGCCATGCTACGAGACTTGGAATATTCTCCGCGGAGGAATGGGCCAAGCTGCGCCTCGAAATGGATGAGCTCCCCCTGGGGATCGTCTCCTTGCCGCAAACGGACATTTATATGATGGGTAAACGCAATCCAGATGGAACTCGCAGTGTCCCGCTCGCGGACCGGGCCCTTGATGTTGCCACGATCTGGCGAAATTACGGCATCCATGTCGCGCTGAGCGTGAATAATGTGGAGAATGCATTCACGCCTCAAGGATACCTTGATCCACTGACTCTGACTTGTCTGGAAGTGGGGTTATTCCAGGTCGGAACCGAGCCTGGATGGAGGGAGCTTTTGGTACGTGGTTAAACGTTTGGTTTCTCGTATAGCCTGAGGCTGAACTGGTTGGGAAAACTAGCGTGCAGTATGCACTACCTCGAAGGAGGTTATCGGTGTTATGGAGGATGCTGGTCGCCCTGATAGGGATTCTGCCGACAGTCTCGTACCATTCATCGGAGGGCCTGCAGATTTTGTTGTGATACATGAGGCAACGAGGTGGCAGTCCGCGGTCTTGAGTCCAAGCTTCGACCGGACTACGGTGTTTGGCGGGAGGGAGGTAGCTCGGCGAAGAGCATTAAGCTGGACCGTTCGTGATGGAACATAAGGTATACTAGGTGATGGTGGACGGGAAATTGAATGCCGCGCGGTGAATGTGAATGATAACACTGGCAATATATACGATTGAGGTACAAGTTGTAGGGTATGGTATGGTGGACCATGCAATGGACCTGCCTATTTGAATTTATGAAGAATATGCGACCCTCATGTTTCTTCAATTTCAGGGATGACTCGGGAGATAGTACCTCGTCCAGGGTTGCACATACTCCTAGGCCTGAGCTGCTAGCCGAGATAAGGGCACCCACGAGACCATTGTATGAATCTGTCTCCGATTCAAAGGGTGCCAGGTCAATATGTTCACCACCCGAGCATCTCACTTCACACGTTGCTACCGGGGTCATACAAGGACCGGGAGCGAAAGGGCGCAGGAATGGTTGCTAAAAATGATTCTTGATTGTGATGAGTTGGAGCCCTGCTTCTGATGCAACCACAAGGCTGTTACATGGTGCCAAAATATGAATGAACGCGAGGGAGAATATCACTATTCTCACATTCAATTGAGAAGACTATGTGAAGTTGAAGCCATCATATGTACAGCTGCATTGAAGCGTTGACCGTTTGACATCTTTATTACCCCACGGCTGCCACTTGGTCACCGCCAAGCCAAGAATAGTGACAGATACCAGTGAGCCCTTGCGATGGGAAGTTGATGTAAACCAGAGGGATACATAGGGATTCTTGGGGCTCAACTCGGCGCGAGGGTGGAGATCGGGAGAGGACGGATAGCTAAGGAGTCTAGAGCACACCATGCGACAGTTATTTCCGTTATCGATGACCAAGAGGGGCTGCGATACGTATGGAAGGGTGTTTGGTCGAGGGTCGCATAACCAGCTCGCTTTGCAAGCGCCGAGGATCCAGATATCGGTGCCGCTATGGCAAACACCACTTCGTCTTTCGACAAACCCGGTGAAAGCTCAGCCTAGCTTGGACAAGAGACGGCGATCATGCAGACTAGCTTCTTGATGAAATCACCGGTGATTGACCCGTGCTAGCCATTGACATTGACAATGTGGGTGCTAAGCGACATTCAATGGGCCTGTACAACACTCAGACGTTCATTTGTGACAGCTGAGCTGGCTCGTACGCTGAGAATCCCACATTTGAATTCATCAGGACTGGGCAGCTGCCAAGCTTCGGCGGAGGCCGTTCGCCTGATACAGTTGTATGTTCACACGGCTCGGCAATATAACGACACAAGCTCGCAACTTGTTCCGGTTGAAGCTCTCCACTTGACCTGAAGAGTTTCCTCTCTCTCTCGGACGCCCTCCAAATAGCCAAGAGAGACGATCATGTTCTCCCGATATGTTCTACTCTTGTCCTCTTTGCTCTCTTTGGTTTTGGCCTTGCCCCTAGCGTTGAGGGATGTCGTAGATCCGCCAATCACCAGTCCAACAGCGAGTACCGTCTGGCATGTTGGGCAAACGCAAACGGTGACCTGGTAGGCTGCTCGCTTCCTCTCAATTCAATGCGTACTCATTCTCTGTAGGAACACTTCTGGCCTGCCGGTGAACCAGACCAACCCGGTCGGGATGTTGGTTCTTGGCTATCTGTACAACAACAGCGAGAACCTAATGCTAAGTAAGTGTTCTGCTTAGAGTAGCTGAGGTAGTCCATCTTCGTACGCGTACTTTGCTTCGGCAACATTACATGTAGTGGTACACCTCAGCTACCACTGGGCAGTTGCTGACAACTTGTCAAGACTCTCCGCTTGCTACCAACCTCAACTATTCCGTCGGACAAGCTCAGATCACGGTACCTGATGTCCCCACCCAGACAAACTATATTGTCGTCCGTAAGTGGCCGCCACATTGCTACACGATACGCTATACTCACTGCTCATCAGTGTTCGGCGATTCTGGCAACGCCAGTCCCGAGTTCACGATTATTAACGATGTATCTTCATCTACCTCGGTGACCCCACTCCCCGCCACGACGAGTTCGCCAGTTGGGTTTCCTACCGCACCAACACCAACACCAACATCTACTTCGACCCCACCTCCAACTAATCCAAGTTCTCAAAGTTCTCCTGGTAACTCTGGCGGATCTTCCCCGGCGCCCGTAACCGGCAACCCGACGTCTGCCGTGTTACCTATCAGTCCGGCACCATCGATTCAATCAACAACTTCTCATCTGTCTACCACTGTCACCGTGACGTCTACGACTACTCCATCTTCAACGCAGACAGGCGCCGCCTGGCAGAAACGTGCTCCAGGTTTAGGGACATCTCTCAGCGTTGCGTTGGCCATCATCTACTTCACCTTTTCATGAACAAACTGGAATCTTGACATTTTGGAACAATTGTCGATTTACGATCACCCCACGCACACTAATACCGTTTGATGTGATGTGAATGTCCCTCTTGTGTACGATATATCAGCTTCATCCCCCTTGATGTTTCCTAATTTACGACATTGACAACGTTGGTGGGTTCATTCGTGGACAGGACCAACCGCATTGCGTTTTGCTGCCGCTACGGCATACTCATTTGTACATGACTCTGCATTTTGATTGTAACGATACTTCAGATCCGGTGTTTATACTTTGCAATGACCTGCGAGTATCATTTGAAGAACAGTGGAATATCCAGAGGATGCACACGTTACGCAAGCTCGGAATCGCAGTATCCAGCGAATCACTCCAGTTCGATGTTCAGCAAATCGGAGTTCACCAGAGACTCCGTGGAAGCGTTGGTAGTATGTGCCCGCGTTAAGGGGCTCAACTTCACATTGTTACATATCGAAAACCAGGTTTCAGTCTGCGGCGGGAAGTGATCGGTAGTAGCCTGAGTCGTCTCACCAGTCGCCGGCCAACACCAAACGTGCCTTCCTCCATGTATATCGGACAGTGCAAGAAAGATGCAACGATAACTTTGCAGAAAATGACCTTCGAACCTCAGAACCTAGGGCCAAGGGGGGATCTTGATGCTTCGCAGTTGAAAAGCCCCTCGGATCACAGTCCACGACGGATGGTGATGCGCTTGCTGATTCCTGGAAATTTTTCTGGTCAATGAACGGCAACGCAAGACAACTTTGGCTTCGAGACGTTAGAAGAAGATTTTCCAAGTGTAGCTCATCCCCCCCCCCCCTGCGTTGCTTGGATCAACAGGACGAACTAACACGAC
>JBBPRD010000083.1:0-22901 GCA_038092855.1 Boletus piedmontensis
CATCAGGGGATCCGCACGTGTGATACATCACTCTGAGGTAAGTTAATCAGTATTTTGCCTTGCTTTATTATGCTGATACATCAACCATGCTTGCATGTTAACACCATCCCTGTAATATATCACGATAAGGTCATAGTATGCCCCCATCAACGCTGTGACTGATACATCACTTGCTAAGTGTGGTGCTGGGTACAGCTGGGTCTTCATGTGATGCATCATACAGAGGTAAGTTAATCAATATTTACCTGGAGGTGATATATCACTTGGGGTGAATCAGGGCAAAAGATTGATATGTTATGAAAGGCATGCCCCATCGACAGTCAGACTGATACATCATTCACTATGTAACAGCAGGCATCACTTGACATGTAATATTAAATGAGGTTGATACATTAAGTAGCTAAATACTTGTCCTCACCTGCACTACCTTAAAATGTGCTACTTTGTCTTCCATTTCCTAGATGTCATGTTAGTGAAGCCTGGATATTCACAAACAGCCACACACTTAGCTGTAGTAGTTATGACCCGCTGCTCGCTCCTGAACATTTTCTGGGGGCATTTGATGCCATACCTATTGAATCCACTACTTGGTTACATTTTGAGGGTTGCCATGAACATTTTCCACATTGTTTGAGGTCATTTGCCTGAGCCTCCAACTGTGACTGGTTGGGATCAGAGACTATGTCAGTTGGGGTTGAATCATTTGGCTGGGTCTGTGGGGAGGAAGGAGCTGTCAGAGTCGCTGTTGGAATCTGTACGGTAGGCATCATCACGAAATATGCAACCTCTGTGGAGGCAGTAGCAACAATATGCTCAAATATTGCCACCTTGTTGGGCGCACTGGGCAGCAAGGTCATGGTGCTTACAAGGACAGGTTGTGATAGTGGTTCAGCACATGAGGACACCCTGGACAGCAAGGATGTGTTGCTGTTGCTTGCAGGGACAGGTTATAACAGTGATTTGGCATGTATGGACACACTGGGCAGCAAGGTTGAGTTGCTTGCAAGGACAGGTTGTGATAGTAGTTCAGCACATGAGGACAAACTGGGCAGCAAGGACGTGTTGCTGGTGCTTGCAAGGACAGGTTGCAACAGTGGTTTGGTGCATGTGGACACACTGGGTAGCAAGGTCATGTTGCTTGCAAGGACAGATTGCAGCAGTGGTTCGGTGTGTGTAGATATACTGGGCTGCAAGGTTGTGTTGCTTGCAAGGAGAGGTGGTGGCAAAGGTTAGGATCCATAGTTGGCCAGGAGGTTATCCAGAGATACAATGGCCACATGGTTTCCAAAGTCATACACATACTCATCCAAAGAAGGGACAACCTCTGCAGAGATCTGGGGCAAACCAGCCTTGAAGTGGTCCACACCTGACCATGACGAGGTCAAACTTTGCATTAGCAGTGGTGCAGCAATGGACATTCCCACATCCATTCCCACATTAGAAGCTGATATAAGAGTCTGGGTCTCATGCATCAGCAGTGGCACAGCAATGGACATTCCTGCATCCATTCCTGCATCAGAAGCTGACATAAGAGTCTGAACTTCAGATGTAGCGATAATATTTGAATCAGTCACGCCAGGCCCAAATTCAAGCTCCAATGATGATTGAAGGATAGGCTCCTCAAGACTTTCCTTCATTGTGGCCAACACTGGGCATTCAGTCAGTCCCAGTAAACTAACCCCCCATTATCAATCACTTATCAATTACACAGTCCAGAAATTCTTTGTATGGCCACATAATACCATTGTTGAAGTCCAGATAAGCCTGGTCGAAGGTATTACCCAGCTCTGTGATGCTGACATGCAAACTGCAAGCCTCAACTTTCCCTCCAGCCTTGGCAGTGGGTCTACCCATCAAGACGCTGAATGACCAACCTGTCAGCTCCTGCAACCCAGTCAGGAATTGCATAAGCATAGGAGCCAGTTGATCAATGTAACTATTTGCAATATAAGTCCCAACCAAACTCCCTTTTGCGTTGAAACTCACTACTGTGTATCCTTCATTTTCTGCTCCTTTTGTTCTTTTTCAGCCACCATTTCTTCCCAACATTCCTCCACCCTAGCCATGACCTCGGCTAACTTGCTCTTGAACATTTCTCACATCTTGCTCATAATGGTGGCCAGGGTGGGTGAGAGCTTCTCTGCCCATGAGCTACCCAAGGCCGCCACATCCATCACGTCAGATTTGTCTACTTCATGTGCACCTTCAATGACTGGCTGCACCTTCTCCTCATAGTAGAGGCTCAGGTAAGCCTCAATCTTCTGTGATTTGCATCCATGACCCTCTTTTGACTGAATCAGATCAGCTATCAGTGTTGTGGACACCTTGGCATCCGCATTCTTTACTCACCGAGCCATTTTTTTGGCCCCCCATTTGTTTCAAAGTTTGTTGTGCAATTGCTACAGCATTTATCAGCACAACAATGCCATTGACACCATTTTCAGTACGTACTTCCTTCTGAGTTTCCACTGCCTTGGCAAGTGCAATTTTTTGTTCCTCTGATAGTTCTGTGTCACAAGGTATTTCTGGAAATACAACAGTTTGCTCAGAATACTTTGTGAACCAACTCTCAAAAAATGGTGGCTAGAAGCCACTATAATCCCTCCTCGCTTGGCACTGCTCAAAATTGGTGAAAAACTCACACAAGAATTCTTCCTGCTCAGGACTCACCCATGAAGTCAGTGGCATCTACACAATGATGAGTCACCTTTCTATTCCAAGGCCAACCTACACTTACTTTTACATTCAGCAATTGGCCAAGTGTGGCAGAAATGGATGGGAGAGAAATATGTTGGATGGGAGATAACAATCAAACAACTTGCTGACTGCATGTCTATAGACCAACTGGCTCACAAACTTATCTTCTTAAGGAGATCCACCAATGAACTTCTCTTTTATGCAACCCACCCTCACTCTTCTACCATCAACCCCCATGTTGTCTATACCGACTCCACAGTCTGCCCCCATGGGCAATGAATATCCCTGTCTCAACGTTGCTGAAATAATCCATAAGTAGTATTCACAGGCCTGTTGAACACCTTTTGCAATATCAACAGATTGGGTCAACACATTGAGGAGCTTGAACCTATCAATGGACAATGCTGATCAGCGATGCCAAACCTTACGAGGCCAAGTATATATTCTTTACAGCGAGAACGAAGGCCTCCATATTCAGCACAAATGTCAGTGACTTTGTAGTGGTGATAGTAGCAGCTGACTTGCATAGTTGAACAGCTATCCATTCTCAAGGCTTCCAACTACCCATGCTATATTCACTCCCTTATCCTCTTATCGCCCCAGCTAGCAACACACATGTTCCCAGCCACCATGAACACATCAGGTATAACAATTTCATCTTTATTCTTCCTTTGGAAGCATCACACAGACCATTTTACGCCGTCACGCGCGGGCTTCTAGCTGGCATATTTGCCCTATGGTAAGCATCTCCCACTTGGTCTATGACGGTATTGTTGACATCACTACTAGGACCAATGTGGCACCTCTTGAATGTGGTGTTAAGGGAGCTATATATGTCAGGGTTAAGTCACTTGATGAGGGAGGATGGATTACCCTGGATGTGATAGATGATGAGATGGCACAATATCTGACTCGAGGCTAGTGTATTATAGTGAAGCATATATCTCAACCATGAAAAAATCAAAATCCAAACACGATTCCCATAACTTGATGATGTGCAACTTGCATTTACACTCTAAGTGACAAATGTACCCACATTAATGGTAGTTACCTCTGGTATTCAGAGTTCATGATGTCATAAATCTCCTATCGCATATATGCAGGTTTCATCTTGTTCACTGAGCTCTCTTTTGCTTGTAGTCTTACCATGGTCCTCTTCAGTCTAATAGCTATTTTTAGGACTATTGAGTGTGTAATGAAAAATTAAACATGAATGGCATGAGGGTGCATGACCATGCATGATCCAGGAGGTCCTAACCAGTTCCATGAGTTCACATCTCCCAGTGGTCATACTGATTCCCTTTGGTCTTTGGTCTCTAGCTATTTTTCAGAACTGTTAAATAGAATGATAAATGAATTATACATCAATGCCTTAGGGATGCATGAATGGATTAACCAAGGATTGTGCATATATGAATAAATCTCCTATCGGCAACGCCATTTGACATTGAGTCACATGATTGAGCATCAGCGTTGGGGGACTTGGGGGTTTACCCAAGTGTTACATCTACCTCAACTTTCACCATGCCATGTCCAAAGTTATATAAGACACCACAAGAAAGATTACTTGTGGCTCAAGCCTCATGCACAAAATACTACAAGTGGTGAGTCTCTGCAGCTTGCCAGGCTCTTGGTCTATCCTGACCCAGTAGTTGAGCCATTGCACTGAAATCAATGCAAAGGCCTGATCCAAGTGACTCAAGGGGCAAGCTATACACAGGTATGTTATCTTTCATCTCCTTTCTCCATGCCCAGTCATATTGAACCCTTGGTATTTTTTTTGTGTCACCTCAGACACTCTACCAACTGATGTGTCCAGTCCCCCACTGAACATTTGCTTGAAAGTATCATCAGCCCTTCTCTCCATTTACTCATGGATTCGCTATGTTTGGACTATGTTGCAACTAAAAATTATGGTAGAATTGATGTGGTACACACAGCTGTGCAGGATGTCAGGAAAGCACTGACATCTACCAGTGCCAGCGGGTCGGGTGACTCAGAGAAGCTCTGTGTACTGCAGAGGTGCATCCAAACCACACTTAATGTGATAGAAAACCTTCTGTGCAGTGCAATGGAGGATCTGGACATTACAGACATGTGGCAGCATGGTGTGTTGCTCTACCAGTCTATTGGAGCCTCGTGATAATATAGCCCTTTTTATTTCACTTCAACTTCTTTCATGTCCTAAACAAATCACTGCATATTTATCCAAACAAGAAGTTCATGGCCAGATCAACTAATCTTCCGAAGTTCTATCCATGCCAAAATTAATCTCAAAAATGTGCTGACCATAGTCGATCCACTTCCAAAGGCACCACAAGTACTAAGGTATGGACATCAGTTATGTCAGAGATTTGCAAGATGCCACTCACTTGGCAAAGTTCAGCCTGCTTCTTTGCCAGCTCCTGCTATTGTGAGTAGTCCAGCACAACTTCCAAAGGTAACTGAGGGAAGATCTGTTCCCTCACTGACCACCTTTCCTCAAAGTCAATGACAAGTTCAGTAAAGAACTCACCCTGTTCAACACAGGAGCTGAAATACCAATTTTCTCTTTCATAAAAACAGCCCACAACCCATGCCATCTGGCATGCATGGAGGGGAAATGGGCGTGATTTGTTCATGGCAGCTGCCATGGTGTAAGATTGCAACATATGTGCGTGGTTAGCCCAGTCAGTGTAGATGAGTGGTGGTAAAACAAAGGGCTTACAAGTTGAGGCTCATAGACTAAATGAGGTGGTTGCTCCCAAGTTATGGGCAACTCTTTAAGAGCTTCACTTGCCATGCCCTTCCCACGTAGAACCAACAGTCATCAATGACTGGCCAGTGTGCACCCAAGAAACCTTGTTTCGTGAAGTTTGATACTCCGTCAGCAAGGGAAAAGGTAGAGTACAAGCAGCATCTTGTATACCGAGCTCATGAGCATGGTGAGGTTTCTGTCTGAACTTGCATTCATAACTGCTAAGGCAACCCAGCTGAATATCACTGAACCAACCACTACGTCTGAACCAACCACTACATCCAATGCCTTGCATGATACATGGCTGTAAATTGGTCAATTGGACAAACCAACTGAGCATGTGGAAATCAGTGAAGACACCAATGGCCATTGGAGAAAACAAAGGGTCAGTGTGATTTTCCAGTGCTTAGATTGATTCAGAGAAGCATATCTTAAGCACCAAGAGGTCCACCCATTGCTGCAGTGATTACCAGAATGGTCTGCTTTCCTCAACAAATTTATTTGTCTTGAAGGTCAAGGCAATGATAACCACGAGGTTTGTGATTGTGGTAGAAATGCTCCCCCACACTACTGCTGTGAAGACTGCTTTGGAATGCATCTTACCTGTGCTCTGTGCCTCCTGGCACATCATGTGACCTATCTGTTGCACAGAATTGAGGTATGAATATCTTGCATTGGTTCCCCTACTGCTAATGTAATGCAATACAGCCAGGAGTGGAACAGTAACTATTTCCAGCACATATCTCTCAAGTCTTTGGGGCTTCGTATTCAATTGGGCCACCCTCTCGAAACCATCTGCTATAATCAAAAGCTGGCACCCAGAAACAACTTTGTAGTGATCAACACAAATGGGATACACAAAATAAGCTTGGACTTTTGCAAATATGAGCATGTGCAAACCCACTACAAACAACTCCTCTGAAGCCACTGGTTTCCTGCGACCACTATGGAGCCATGCACCATGGCTATATTTGCAGTTCTCAAGGCCTTTCATTTGCTTTCTCTGGAATCAAAGGTGTTTGCTTATGAGTTCTACCATAGCCTCGCCCGCCTCAGTGACAACACAGGCCTTGTGGAAATACGAGTATGTGTCTGGATTTCACTGATTATACTTCATTACTAATGACACACAGGATTGCTATCCTGCTTTCATGCAGATGACGCATGAATTCCGCCACCTGAAGCAACTCAAATGTGCCGGACAAGGCCACAATCCGAAGGGGGTTGATGCCACACAAGAAGGGGAGTGCACAGTAAAGTGCCCCACCTGTCCTCATCCTGGCATTAACCTGCCATTGGACTGGGAAAAGATGGAGCCTTTGCAAGGGTTAGTCACCTCTCGTACTTTAATGTTACTGATTGATTTAATATAGCTGGATTTACACACTGTTCATTGCCATTGATGCCAATTTCCACTTGAAGTGAAAAGCAGTATTGTCTGATCACTCTGACCCAAGTCTCAATCGTGGATGGGCATATTTCATGGAAGAGCAATTCTACAAAACGTACCTGGGGGATCACACCCACATCTCTCAAGAAGTCAGTAGGCTATGCAAATCCTAGATTTATGCTGAAACATCCAACAGAAAAGCACCTGTGTTGGTCACAATGCTGTCAATATGGCTGACTCAAAATCATCATGTGGGCTTGCAGCGACCAGGGTTAGGACAGTAGATTGTGCCCGACATGAAATGAAGTTACCAAATAGCATGGGGAATCTTTAGAAGGGAGAAAGGTGAGTATTTTTTCTTGCAGTGCAGGTATTGCATGCTTATTAGTTAAGTACATCAACATGGACTACCTCGTTTTCATGGCCATTGTGCATTTTGTGCTGGTGATGTTCAACTTCTCCTATGATATTGCATGTCAGTGGCACAAGAAACTGTGGAGCCATATGTCTACAATGCCGGAACATATCCATCTAAACCACAACAGCAAGATTATCTATTTTTTCATGCCCAAATTCCATCTGAAGGCTCATGTACAAACCTGTCAAATAGCTTTCTCATTCAATTTCACTCATTGGGTGGGCCAGACTGATGGGGAAGCACCTGAGTGCGGTTAGGCAACTTTCAACCAAATTGCATCAAGCATGAAAGGAATGGGACCTGGATCACACCACGATCATCTCAACAACCACTGTTGGCAACCCTAATCTAATAAAGACTAGGTCGTTATCACCAGATACTGACTTAGAATCAAGCGTTAATGTAGGGGAATTCTGACAAGAACTTGACTGAGTTCTTGCGGTATGTATTCAGACTATATATACTACAACAAAGTGCACACAGACCAACAGGCCATGAGAGCATAATTACGAATGTAGCTAAAGTAAAGACAGTAATTAAATAAATGTGTAAGCAGCATGACTTCTGAAATGGAAGAGAAGCACATGGAGATGAATGTGAGAAAAGAACCACCAGGGTCTCAGGGTTGACAGAGATTAAATACACATGTCTGGAGATTGCACAGCAGATCCCAGTGGAGCCATTCTGCAGAGAAGGGCACACAGCAGCCACATTACTCTGAGTCAGAATGTCACATGATCTTACCTCGTGATCCATTAACTTAGGGGTTAATCACATGACAAGTCACGTGATCATGAGAGAAGAAAATTAAAAGAAAAGAAAAATAGTGTTTGTAACATTACCCCCCTTCTATGGGTTAACTTCTAGGTGACTCCAATGTGGATCTGAGGAAGAGGTAAAGTTTTTGTAAGGTTTAAATAAAGAATCAAAGGCTATTTGCATCATCCACAACTTTCACAGTGCATTTGGGTGCAAAGAGTGAAAGTCTAATGGCTTCTTTAGCCAACTTCAAATGTCTAGCAGGTTCCCAAGTATGATCTTTGTCTGAGTAACCCTTCCAATGAATTAAATATTCGATATTTCCTTGTTTCAAATGAGAATCAACAACATAGTCCACTTCATATTCCTCATCGCCTTCCTCTGTTACTACTGCAGGTCCTGGTTTGTCTGCCCGTTGGCCTGGTAATCTTTCCCTGTATGGTTTAACCCTGGAAACATTGACAATGGGGTGGATAGTTATAGAATGTGGGAGTTTCAACTTGACTGCGTTTGTTCCAATAAGTTTAATGATTTCATATGGACCCAGCCATTGTTCCATAAGTTTGGCTGATTGCCATTTCTGCCGCAAATTCAAATGTGCAGTTGACAACCAGACCTTCTATCTGACTTCATCAGTTACATCAGAGCAGTGCTTGTCCGCCTGAGCCTTCATTTGTTTCTGGGCCTTTTCTAGGTTTTCTCGTGCCTCCTTCAAGACTTGCTCGAAATTCTTGGCAAATGACATAGCTGCTGGAGCTTTAGCAATCATGGGTTCGATTCCCATGCGTGGAGCATATAATTGCATGAGAGTAAATGGGGACTTGCCCATTGCTGAATGCATTCTATTGTTATAATTAAACTGCGCGAGACTAAGCCATTCACTCCAACGATTTTGTTCTTCAGTGCAGAAAAGATGTAAATATTGTTGAAGGTCACGGTTGACCCTTTCCATTTGACCATCCATTTGAGGGTGGAAAACAGTCGACATGCATAGTTCTATCTTCAACATTTTTCCCAGGTCTTTCATAACTTGAGCGGTGAACTGGGGGCCATGATCTGAGAGAATGGAGTTTGGAAGTCTGTGATGCTTCCATATGTGGTCTCAGTAAAGCTTAGCTGTTCCGAGGGACATAATAGTTTTAGTTGTGGGAATAAATATGACTTCTTTGGAGAATTGATCAATGACCACTAGGATCGAGTCGAATCTGTTGGAGATTGGCAGATCCGTGATGAAATCCGCAGGGATATCCTGCCATGGGCCTTCCAGGATAGGGTTTGGTTTTAATAAACCGCCAGGCTGTGTATTGGTTAGTTTCATCCGAGCGCAATGTTCGCATCAGGAACAATAATCTTTAATCTGGGTACAAAGGCTGTCCCAGGAATAATATTGGGAAACCAGTTCCATGGTTTTGTCTTCTCTGCCATGTCCTGCTAAGATGGAGTTGTGATAAAGTGAAATAATATCCTGATGGAGATTGTCTTCCTCAGGCACGTAGATTTTTCCTTTTATAGTTATAAGGCCAGTTTCGTCCACCATATACCTTGTTAAGTTGCCTTCTAGGCTGCCACATATTTGGGCGTTCCTGATGCATGCGAGAATCTTTTCTTCTTCTCCTTTGACATGGGTAACTTCCATTCATTGGACACATTCTGGGGGAATGAAGATGACATCTTTGTTGTCATTCTCTATACCAATGGTATGATCTTCTCTTCGGCTAAGAGCATCAGCTTTTCCCATGGAAGTTCCTGGTTTATGTACCAGGAGGTAGTCAAATCTAGATAGATATTGTGCCCAATGTGCCTGATGCCTGTTCAGGTTTTGGGACTTCATAAAATACTGGAGGTTTGTGTGATCAGTCCAGACCTCAAACTGGAATTTGGCACCTTCAAGGTGGTGTCACCATTGTTCTAAAGCCGTGATAATGGCTAGCATTTCCATATCAGCAATAGGATAATTACGTTGTTCTGGTGACATACTATGGGAAGAAAAGGCCACCAGATGCCATTTTCCTTCCTTTTCGATAGATAGAATGGTGCCCGTTGCATAATCGGAAGTGTCACACTCAACCCTGAATTTGCAGTCGTTGTTGGGGTAGGCAAGGATGGGGGCTGTCATGAAACTTTTCTTAAGTATATCAAACGTGTGTTGTTCTCATTGCATCCAGCACCATGCATAGTCCTTCTTTGTCAAGTTGTTAAGTGGTCTAGCCACTTGCACATAATCCTTGATGAAGTGGTGATAGAAATTGGCCAGGCCTTGGAAGCTTTGTACTCCCTTGACATTTGTGGGTGTGGGCCATTCCGTGATAGCTTTAACCTTAGAAGGATCCATCTTGATATCTTCCAAGGTAACAATTATTCCAAGGAAATCAACTTCCTTGACTGAAAAGTTGCATTTCTCAGGTTTAATAAATAGATCATTTTCTTCGAGCCTGTGAAGTACTTCCATGATGATTTTGTTGTGTTCCTCTTGATTGTCCGTTTTTATGAATATGAGGATATCATCTATATATATCACAACTACTCCCTGCATATCGCCAAAGATATCATTTATCATGTTTTGGAATGTGGCGGGAGAATTACATAAACCAAAGAACATTACAAGGGGTTCAAAAGATCCTTGATGATAAGTGAAAGCAGCTTTCCATTCGTCACCTTGTTTCATCTGTATATTATTATAATCCCATCGTAAGTCCATCTTGGTGAATAACTTAGCTCCTTTGAGTCAATCTACAAGTTGGGAAATAAGGGGGAGCAGATAATTATTTTTAATGGTCCACTCGTTTAGATATCGGTAATCCTGTACCATGCACTTCTTGCCATCTTTCTTTGGAATGAAGAATATGGGTGATATTTGAGGGGATTTAGAAGGTTGGATATAGCCTTTTCATAATTGTTCATCGATAAAGGCATCTACCTCAAGACGCTCCATTTCTGAAAGGGAATAAATTTTACCCTTATGAGGTTGGAATCCTTCCTTTGTGTCAATCCCATGGTCCCAGGCCTTTCTTTCTGGCATTTGTTCTGAGACTTGTTTGCTAAAGACTTTTAAATATTTATGGTACTGACAAGGAACCATTTCTTCAGCTGTTTTCTCTTTTGGCTTAGGAGGTTCAACCTCCTGTTTCTTGATACAAGCGTAAATGAATGGCATGTCATTTAATTCCTTCTTTTCCAAAGTATGAAGGAATACTGGACAGTTGGATAATAGATAACAGGTGCGAGGGCAACGTGTGAGTTTGACAGTGCCTGTCTGCCAATTAATCTCAGGGTTATGCTTTGAAAGCCATGTGTATCCCAGAATAAGAGGGTTTTTGCCAAGATCAGTAACTTTGGCAGTGATCTTTTCCCTATGACCATTGTAGTCAATAATTAACTCCATGGTATGCATGATATTTCTGGCAGAGTTCTTGGTTCCATCCACATTGAACACTGGTATGGATGTTGCCAACTTGGTCAAGGGAATCTTCTTTTCTTGTGCCCATACTCGATCTAGGAAAATGCCGTTGGTACCAGAATCGAGAAGAGCCTTTGCTTCATTCATTGAATACTTGGAGGTCGAAGCGGAGACCTTAATGTCCAAGTTGATCTCTTGGCATGGTCGTAGAGATTGGATTATAATTCATTCTGGGGTTTTATATATAGAGGATGACATAATATTTTTTTCTTTTTTATAATCAGAATTAAGCACAGGTATATGCCTGCCGAGCTGAGAAGTCTCAGATCCCAATTCATTTTCTATAGATAAGGTAGATGACATGGGAGAAAATATCCTATCCTGGGTGTTGAAGAACTTGTGTTCTTCTTCACCATACTCAATGCTAAGTACGCTAAAAGAATTGTTTGTATTAAGGTCTGTGGCCACATGATTACCCAGATTGATCACGCGGCTTTGCCTTTTCCCTTCCTTTCCAAATCCAATACATCTGCGAAATAGCCATTCATGGCCTCAAAGTCATTGCCATACATTTGGTGAACAGCGCATCCTTTCTTTATTGAATCTGATTCTGGTTGACCCATTCCTGCCACATGTCTTTCATTGTGGTCAGATCCCGAATCATCATCTTCTTTGCCAGTTCAAGTCTGGCAGACCTTGTGACACTGACTGCAATTTCAGGAATACCCTTCCCCAAGGAAGTGACACTCCTTATATTCCTTTTTTGGCTTAGGATAGTCTTTTGTGAGATGAGGGCCATCACAGTTAAAGCATCTGCCCTTGTGCACCTTGCCAATGTCCATCGGCTCACCTCAGCCACCATATGTTCTTGCAGTGCCTTCTCAGGAAGGGCTGGCTTGTCCTTGATTATGCATGTTATTATTCCAGATGCACCCCTGGTTGTTTCCACAGAGAGAGAAGGCTTCAATAAGGTTGCCTTGTTCACGAATCATTTTGACATAATCCACCATGGTAGTTTGTCTTTGATTATTGAAGAAGATCTGTTCCATGACTTTGTGGCGGATGTTCTTTTCAAGAAGGTAGCAGCCAAAGGTGTCACCAACTGCTGCTTCCTCATATAGTGCTAACCATTCCATAAGGAAGGTTTCAATTCGTTGGCTTCCTTGCTCGAAGCATTGTAATTTTTGACAGGCCATATCTTTGCCATTGCCCATTTGGAATCTTTCAGTCATCATCTTCTCGATTGCCTCCATATTGGGCCAACCGTGTTGTGATCCTTTCATTAATGTACATAATTTGACATGTGCCCACATTGCAGCGCCATTCTTGTCTTGTCCGTCCTTAACTCCAAGGTGGGTAAGAACTGCTATGGCCTTTTCTTGTTATTGGGGAATCCTTCTTCATTGACGAGGAGGTAGAGGGACATCTTAGTCCACCAATCTTTGAATTTGTTATAAGATCCATCGTAAAGTCCTGGATCAGGGATGACTTCTACTTTCTTTGTCACCTTAGTTTTGGTGGTGATGGCAGGTGCTTCTTTTAGCATTCGGAGCTTGGCTTGGAGGTTTATGATGAGGGTCTCGAGCTGGTCAATGCGGTTTTTGTCTTCCATCATGGTTTATTATGGTTTTAGGGGTGCAGGATGGTCGGTGTAAGAGATGGGAAGGACAGAGGGAGCGAGAGTAGCAAGGAGAAGGAATTGTTTTGGCAAGGTCTGTTGACCAGTTCCTTAGAAAATCATCATAGAGATCTCTGTTTGCCCAAGGTTGGATCTTGGAGTTGATAAACGTGAGGAGGGTTTTGGCGATTTTGGCCAATCTGGCTCACATAAAGTCATGCTAAAGAAAAACTTGCCTCGGGAGGACAAACTCACTTCACCAAGGGGAACATATAAGGCAATAGCCCACTTGTCACGTATGAAACACTGAGTACACCTCCACAGCAGGAAGAGGAGGTTATTGCTCTACAGACGTCACAGGTGTTCCACGAACCTGCCTTGTGTAGTGTCAATGAGGGTACGGACTGTTAGGCACTTAATGGACAACGGGGGCTAGTGCACTATGCCCGATAGCAACTTTATCCTAATTGACAGCAGACGACCATATAGACGAATATTTGCTTGGTATTCTACTGACTCAGTTCTGTCCTGAGGGGGACTGGTGTAGAAGACATGGAACATGGAAGGGGGATGAAGAGTGGTAACGAGGTAGCAAGAATAGTCAAGTTCTAATGTTGGTAACCCTAATCTAATAAAGACTAGGTCGTTACCACCAGATACTAACTTAGAATCAAGCGTTAATGTAGGGGAATTCTGACAGGAACTTGACTGAGTTCTTGTGGTATGTATTCAGACTATATATACTACAACAAAGTGCACATGGACCAACAGGCCATGAGAGCATAATTATGAATGTAGCTAAAGTAAAGACAGTAATTAAATAAATGTGTAAGCAGCATGACTTCTGAAATGGAAGAGAAGCATGTGGAGATGAATGTGAGAAAAGAACCACCAGGGTCTCAGGGTTGACAGAGATTAAATACACATGTCTGGAGATTGCACAGCAGATCCCAGTGGAGCCATTCTGCAGAGAAGGGCACACAGCAGCCACATTACTCTGAGTCAGAATGTCACATGATCTTACCTCGTGATCCATTAACTTAGGGGTTAATCACATGACAAGTCATGTGATTGTGAGAAAAGAAAATTAAAAGAAAAGAAAAATAGTGTTCATAACAATCACTTTGGTGATTCTAATTGGAAGAAACAAATAGGGCTTGGTATACAACGCACTTCAATACCCTCCATGAGCCTAACTTCAAACATGCTACAGAAAAAACTATGCTATGCAAATTAACTAAAGCTCTGCAGAATGCGCACGTTCATGGTCAGGAACTTGAGGAACTCGGGAGTACCATTGAGTGGATGCAGCTAGAGAAATGGCTCAATGAAGTGCAAGAATGGGAAGAAGACAATGTGAAACCTAATCCATTTGAGAGTTGAATCACATGTCAGTGATTATAACTCTGACCATGCAGATATTTTACTGATCTATTGAATGATGTATTACGATCCAGCCATGACGCAGTCTGCTGTCAGGTTGTGTCTTGCAGAGGAGGAAGCACATGATCTGGAGGAAAAAGCTGATGTGTCAGTGCATGTGGACATCTCACCATTGATTTTAATATCTTCCAGGATGGATATTCAAGACCTACAGTGAGTATCATCTATGGTTGATGGATGATGTCATATCTCACTGTCACAAGGTGTCGATAAAAGGAACCTGAATATCTCAAGACTAAAATCAAGAGAGGGAAAAGGTATAGATTCGAAAATTCCAAGCATAAGGAACATACACGATATGTCCCTACTTATATACTACTAAAGAGTGCGCATGGACCATGAACTAAAAGGGATCCAGGCTAAGGGAACTAACTAAATAAGTATATGGAATATAACCCTGATACCCTGGGTAGTGGATACTGGGCAATGGGAACGAGTCCGATGGGATCTTGGGTAAGGGTAACAAATAACAAATAAACTAAAAGGGGAAATGAGATCTATCTAGAGATCTATTGAAGATCTTAATAAATATCTGTAGATCTTTGATCTATGATGGAATCTGCAAGAAGTGATAAATAATCTAACGTATGGTAATATTAGATAAGATAAGATAATGAAACAAGTATCCGAATAAATACAAGACTATGAGAATAAATATGAGACTAAGACAGAGTTGTTTCAGTTGACTGGCCAGTGATAGCACTGGACTTGGGATCCATGCAACTGATCTCCAGAAAACTAACATTACCGCACACTGCAATGCTCTGCAAAGAAGGTTGGACACATGGATGCAAGCATAGCTACTATATATGCCCTCAGTTGTGGCACTGCATACCACAGGGAACTCCACTGACAAGGCTGATGCTGGAACCAACAGACCTGAAAATGTAAAACTCTGGCTGCCCTCAGAACTGAGGCCAGGTACCCCTTGCAATGAACGATTGTGATTAATTGAATGGGAACTACGCTATTTGCAAGCTAATGACACTCTTTACAAGGTCTGATGTAGCATTCAGTTGCACATGCATCTCACCATCTTCAAAACAACCAATATCTGGGGTCAGTGTGCTAACACATGCACATGTAGTGCTCTTGACCATATAGAAAAGAAAAAATGTCACAACAAAGCCAAGTACACTGCTGCATGACAGGCTCTGCTCGTACTAGGCACTTCTCTCAACAAAGTGGGATGGGAGGATCAGCTTCGACTGTTGTGCAATGGTGATATGAGATATATGACCAATATGCTAGATGGTCAGACAGAGGGGACGAGGGACTTGTCATGGATCTGGAAGATGCCAGGCATTTTGGGGAAGAGGAATGATGATCTTCAGGATTGTAAGTCCATGCTATCCTGTGTGTGGTGATTGACCGAGCCATATTAGGTTTGTGAATTGAATGGTGCAAAGCATGAGCAAGGGCTGCATGTTGGGCAATGGAAGTAGTCCTGCTCAAAGAGGAAATGAGGAGAATTTTGGTGTTTTTAGAATGAGAGAGGAATGTGTGGATGCAGCATGTGCCCACCTGTATGTTTGAAAAGAATGTTGACCAGGAGGGATCATCTGCTTATGCTAAATGCCAAGCAGCACTCTGAGGGGCCATGGCCACCACATGCAAGTCTACATGGCAGACTATTCCCACATTGTTGGCCAGGAATTCTGAAGATACTGAGTTAGGATTCAAGTGACAGGAGTGATGTATCATGCTGCGGTGGGTAACAGTTATGTATTCAAAAGTACTTGTCTATAAACTTCAAAGACCAAGTGATGTATCACTCTAGTTACTAGGTAGGCGCATATGCTGCTGTAATTTACCAAATACAGCAAGGTGTAATTCTGATTGCTCACCTATGAATGATGTATCATTGCTAGGGCCACAGCGAATGTTGCATGGTATATCATTCAATGTCCAGGGGTGTGCCTGTGAGTAATGTATCAGCACAACACACCAAACCAAAATAATGATTGACTTACCTCTGTGATATATCACATGAAGACCCAGTACCACACTTGGCAAGTGATGTATCAGCTGCAGGGCGTAGCATGCGTGATACATCAGAATAATATAGTGAGGTGTAATACCAATTCCTCACCTATGAGTGATGCATCAGTCGGATCACCAGGAGCATACATGTAAGTACACTCCATGATATATCACAGAGATGGTCATCGAGGGGGCACACATGTGAGTGATATATTAGTCGCAGCATGGATAGGGCATATATATAACCTTACCATGATATATCACTGAGATAGTTGATCAGTTGAGCACACTTGGTGAGTGATGTATCAGTTGCAGCGTTGATGGGGATGTCCTATGACCTTACCATGATATATTAAAGGGAAGGTGTTAACGTGCAAGCATGGTTGATGTATTAGCATAATAAAGCAAGGCAAAATACTGATTAACTTACTTACAAGTGAGGTATCACATGTGCAGATCCCCTGATTCACCCCGAGTGATGTAGTCAGACTGACTGTCGACAGGGCAAGCTTATTATGTCATATCACTCCTCTGCCACAGTGTGTGGCACAGTACCATGGTGTGCTACATTGGTGGGCATAGCATCCCATTGTGCAGGTATATCCTTGGTTGCTGCACATCTTGCAATCAGATACTAGGATTGCAGTATTGGCAGGAGTGAGAACCTGTTTCTTGAGTGATATATCAGCACATATCAGTGGCAGCATGGATGGGGCATACATACAACCCTCCCATGATATATCACAGATGGCCTGCTAACCTATGAGCATGTGTGATATGTCAGCACAACACAGTGAGATGTAATACTGAGTGCTTATCTACGAGTGATGTATCATTGCTGGGACCATGGGGGTTGGCAAATGTTGTGTGATATATCATTCAATGTCCAGGGGGTATGCCTGTGAGTGATGTATCAGCACAATGCACCAAACCAAAATAATGATTGACTTGCCTCTGTGATATATCACATGAAGACCCAGCACCACACTTGGCAAGTGATGTATCAGCTGCAGGGCATAGCATGCATGATACATCAGAATAATACAGTGAGGTGTAATACTGATTCCTTACCTATGAGTGATGCATCAGTCAGATCGCCAGGAGTGTGCATGTAAGTACACTCCATGATATATCACAGAGATGGTCATTGAGAGGGTACACATGCGAGTGATATATTAGTCACAGCATGGATAGGGTATACATATAACCTTACCGTGATATATCACTGAGATAGTTGATCAGTTGAGCACACTTGGTAAGTGATGTATCAGT
The DNA here is from genome assembly GCA_038092855.1 of Boletus piedmontensis. Taxonomy (NCBI): domain Eukaryota; kingdom Fungi; phylum Basidiomycota; class Agaricomycetes; order Boletales; family Boletaceae; genus Boletus; species Boletus piedmontensis. The sequence goes on from JBBPRD010000083.1 coordinate 17,715, forward strand.
TGCAGCATTGATGGGGTGTCTATGACCCTACTGTGATATATCACTGGGATAGTTGATCAGTTGAGGGGACAGTGAATATGAGTGTGGGTGGTGTATTAGAAGAATTCTACGAGAGTATGTAGTGATATATTACTCAATTGATGTACCACCGTTTGGGTGGTAGTACCACTAACTCATACATCATTTTGGCTGATACTGGTGGCTGTCTGTGGTCAACAAAGTAATAGTACCAATGTCCATCACTGTCCACATTCACAACAACAATTTCTGTGAATCCATCCAGGATAACATCCTCATTCTGGATTGCTTCCTGGATGAGTTTCGTGGCACAAAACAGTATTTCCTCTTTGTGGAAAATGTTGTTATTCTCTGTGAATATATGCTTGAAAGGGGTCCACAACTGGGATGCAATGCACATGAAAATGAAGTGTACCAATCCTTCATGATAGAAGTAAATGTTTCCTTCAGGGTAAACATGTTGCCTCCATTCACCTGGAAGTGATGGTAGTCTGTTAAGAGTTGTCAAGGGATAGACGAGTGTCATATATGGTACAAAAGGTAAACTTATGCAGACAAGAGTGTTTGTTCCCCAGCTGGGATGCTCAGAGAGTCAGTACTCTGACTGAAAACCAGTGGGAACAGAGAGTAAAAATGGTACAGATACCCAGGAATTACAAATACCCTCACCAAGTCTTCCTAAGCTTATAGCATGGTAATCCACTTTTAGTGGTTGCAAGAATTGGGCCAAATGTGAACTTGTGACCTGAGATGAGAGCCTGGTATCTGTGATGCTAGATCTGCACATTTATTCCACCACAATTAATCCACCACAATTTTTTGACCTGTATGCTGCATACCTTTTATTCTCACTGCGTTTCTTTGACCTGCTGCAATTTCTTTTTGACCTGCACACTGTGCACCCAATAATCCCTGCTGTCTTTCTTTCTTTCTTTTTACCTATGCACGGTGTGAAGTGATACAGGTGTGAAATTTGAAGGGTATGAACTTTTAGTCTGTGCTGATAATTGCAGACCCTGGAGTTCTACCCACTTGAATGCTAGCTATCCCAGCATGTTCATAATACTACACTGAAAACTTGAAGTATATACATGAATCATAATTATTTATAAAGTATAAATTGGGTTGGCTCATCATGTTCTGTGGGCCAGGAAGATCAAGGAGGCCAATGAGGGTGTCAAAGTTGTCATGGCAGAGGTATTGGTTGATGTATTCATTCAGCCAAGTGAAAAGAAGAGAGTAGAGAGTCTTCACAAGGTTGTCATGGTTGTTGGAGGCACCACCATGATCAAGGAAGACAGTGCAAAGTGCCTTTTTGACAAGCTTTGTCTTGTAAGCAAGTGAGTTCTCAAGTGCTGGAGATTGTACACCAAGGAACTCAGCAACTATACTGAGAACAACCATGTTACAAATGACAGCTGTGCCCATGTCACAACTGCAGTTGACAGTGAACTCAATGACAGTATTCATCAATAATCAAGTCCTGAGCCATTCTGGTTCTGACACTTCTGATTTCACATCCCAGAACCCTTTGTTCCAAAGGTGTTCCAGGATTTTTTCCCACATCTTCTGAGGGTTCCAAGACTCTCATCTCGGAACCACTTCTGGAACTGGTTCCAGAACTTTCCTGCACTCTTCTGAGCTCAGAATGCTTGGAATGCTTGGAAATGCTCAGAATGACTTTAACTCTTTACTCTTTTCTCAGCTGATAATACCTTCCTTTTATAGCATACATTGCATATCATTTTTGGATCCGTTTACATTGCCAATAACATAATATGAGTACACCTTCACCCACAACATATATATACACTTCTCTTTACTCATACACATCTCAGTCATTTATTGCCATCTTGGGCAAATGATGACTGTAGCATCCCAGAGATGGTCATTGAAGGATATCAGGTTTCTTACCTCACTGTCATAGGGTCCCTGATGTACCTCATGCTCGGAACATGTCCGGATATCACATATGCAGTTGGGACACTTAGCTGTTTCAGTACCAAACCCAAACTGACACACTGGGAAGCAGCAAAACGAGTACCCAGGTATATCCAAGCCACAAAAGACATGGAACTTAGATTTGATGGAATGGAGATTTCAATGGACCTGGACTTCCATGGATATTCTGATACCAGATGGTCTCAGGATCCTGACAACTCCCAATCCACTTCTGGTTTTCTCTTCATGAGCAATCATGGAGCCATCTTATGATCTAGTAAACAACAAAGCATGGTCGCACTCTTCACTACCGAGTCAGAATACATTGGACTTAGCAATGCTGGACAACATCTGGCATGGCTACAGACATTCTTTAATGAAATTGGGTATACACAAAAAGGTCCAATAGAACTATTCTCTAACAACCAAGCTGCTATAACCCTATGTTGTGATCCACAGTTCTGAGCATGAACCAAACATATCCAACAAAAGTACCACTTTGTCAGAGATGACCTTGTTGGGAAAGGAGAAGCAATTGTTCATTATGTCCCAACTGGAGACATGGTGGCTGACACACTCACAAAACCACTTGTGAGGGATCAACACTGGAAGTTTGTCAAAGCTATGGGACTATGGTTATACTTGAGTGGGAGTGACAGTATTCGTCAATAATCAAGTCCCAAGCTGTTCCGGTTCAGGAGCTTCCGGTTCCTAGATCCTGGTTTCAATGCTTCTGATTTCACATCCCAGAACCCTTTGTTCCAAAGGTATTCCAGGATTTTTTCCCATGCCTTCCAAGAGTTCTGAGACTCTCATCTCAGAACCACTTCCAGAACTGGTTCTGGAACTTTCTCACACTCTTCCAAGCTCAGAATGCTTGGAACACTCAGAAATACTTGGAATGACTTTAACTCTTTACTCTTTTCTCAATTGATAATATCTTCCTTTTATGGCATACATTGCATACCATTTTTGGATCCGTTTACATTGCCAATAACATAATATTAGTACACCTCTGCCCACAACATATATATACACTTTTCTTTACTCATACACACCTCAGTCATTTACTGCTGTTATGCTTGGCCTGGATAAGGTCGAGCATAGACTCAAATGATCTGGGACAAGGTTGAAGGAATACCTGTGTAGGGTCTAGGGTTTGAATAAGTATTCAAGTAGAAAGGAGTTACCTGTTTATAGGGTCAAGGGTTTGAGCTAGTACTCGAGGAGCAAAGGAATACTCTGGAGTAGGGTCAAGGGTTCAAGAGTACTTCTTGACAAAGGATTGGCCAGATGGTAGAAGGCCTGCAGGGATCAAGGGCAGCATTCACTCTAGAGTACAATGAGGACTCACAGATGTCTCAAGGTAAGGATCAAGGAATGAGATTGAGTATGTCTAACATGAGGAACATGGTAGCCTACAAAGGGTTTATATATGTGATGGAAAATGAAGATGACTAAGCTGTGGAATGTAATGGAAATGGAAAGAAAGCTTAGTCACCAGACGGGTGTAGAATGTGAGAGAATGCCTAAGAACAATGATAACAAATGAAAAGGAAAATAAGTGGGTAGCGGGAGTGTTCAATTGTGCAACCTCACAGAGTGTAAAGGTTTTCATAGGTCAAGATGAAACATAATCGTGAGAAGAAAGAAAAAGATAGGCAAAAAGGAGTCATAACAACCACCATCTTGGGCAGCAGCTGAGGTGAGTTTCTTTTTCTTATCTTATTTTACCTGTATCTAATGTACTGTAGCTGGGCTATCTCTGCCCTTTCCTTTCAGATTCTGTCAAAGAGCATTCTGCCTATTGGCGACCCTAACCTAATAAAGACTATGTCATTACCACCAGATACTGACTTAGAGACAAGTGAAGAGTAGGGGAATCCTGACAAGAACTTGACTGAAGTTCTTGGGGCATTCATTGACAACTACTTATACTAATACATGATATGCATGGACCAACATGCTGTGAGAGCATATCTACTATGTATAGATATACTAAAGATGGTAATTAAATAAACATGTACATAGTGCGGCTTCTAAGAAGATCAGAAATGGAAGGGAAGCACACAGAGATGAACATGGGAAGAAGAACCCTCAGGGTCTTCAGGGTTGACAGAGATTAAATACACATGTCCAGAGATCACACAGCAGATCCCAGCAGAGCCATTCTGCAGAGAAGGGCGCACAGCAGCCACATTACTCTGAGTCAGAATGTCACATGATCATACTTCATGGTTCATTGCCTTAGGGGTTTGTCATATGACAAGTCACATGATCGTGAAAAGAAAAGAAGAAAATAAGTATTGTAACAGTATTTATAGTAGACAGCAGATGACTATATAGACAATAATTTGCTTGGTTATCTACTGACTCAGTTCTGTCCTAAGAAGAACTGGTGATGAGGATTGAATTGCAAGAACAACCTAGAGGTGCACACAGCAGATCCCACTAGTTTCCTAGTTCAATACTATTTCGCTGCAACAACCTGAAGGCTCAATTTATGCATACTGTGAATAGGACAGTAGCAACAGTGATTAGGAAGATGGTGGTAAGATATAGAGTGATGACAGCAGTGGATGTAAAGCAAGCCCAACCAAAGGCAAAGTGAATGGGAACATGTAACAATGAGCAAAGAGTGAGAAATGATGAGCAAGGGCACCAAGTGTGCAGTTGAAAGGATTATACTCTTGGTTAAATGTCAGGACTCAAGATCAATCACTCAAAGTGAGCTAATGACCAAGATGAATGAGATAACCAAGAGTAAAGAATACAAAACAAGAGACAACAGATTTATATACTAGGAGGAACAAGGTAACAATGAGGAAAACATACAGTATTCATGAGATATGATATCATAGTCTAGAACTACTACATCATCATCTGGAATGCTCTGGAATAGTCTGTGAAGATGTGAAATGTGAAATAGTGAAATAGTGAAGAGTAAAAGAGAAAGGTAAAAATGTATTCCATTGCAGATACTGGCATGTTGTTTGCAGGATCAGTATGTCGTAGGTGACGCGGAACGGACGAAGCAGTCAGGGGGTCGTCATGTAGAAAGCTCCGGCAATTAGTTATTGAAGTATCTTTCGACCTGAATAACTCTAGTCTGAGTAGAGTGGGTGCAGTGAATCAGTTCGAATACTGTTGAGTCCTTGTGTCCGTTGATCAAGTCACGCGCGTTCTTGCGCCTCACGTGATAGCCACCCACGGTAGATGGTTGCATTA
>JBBPRD010000084.1:0-22853 GCA_038092855.1 Boletus piedmontensis
TCTCGCGAACCGCAAACATCCGTTCGAGTCCGCATTTGCACTCCACGACGGACACCTCACTATCCAGCGAATCGTCCAATGCAATTTAGAGAATCCCGAGTTTGCTTACCTCTCCGCCTGTCGTACCACCGTTGGAGACGAAGAGAGTCCAGACGAGGTGATCCATCTAGCGTCGGCGATGCAGTTCGCTGGGTTTCGTTCTGTGATCGGGACAATGTGGGCAGTGGATGATGGACAGACGAACAAGATCACGTCGATGTTTTACGACAACATGAAGGATGAGTGTGGTCGTTTGGATTATACCCGTGCAGCATTCGCGTTGAACAAGACGATGAAAAAATTGAGGGGTGTACCATTTGATCAACGTGTCTTATATATACATCTTGGTGCCTAGTTCTGTACCCTTGTTCCTTGTTTTGCTTTGGTCCTCACTCCTCTTGCTGTTTGAAGTCGCTATTATAACTCATTCATGTTGACCTGAATCACTCAGTGCCACCGCGCGCTACGACTCAGCTTGTCATGACCGTGGAGCCCTTCGCTGCCAACTCACGATGTTAGTCACACATGACGTCACGGTACGCAGGTCTTCGAACTGGTGTTTCAGGGGATTTTATTGGCGGGTTCGACTCTTACCACCCGCATGGCTCCAAGCTGCCATTTGGCCGTAGTGTGGTCTACCATGTCACAATCCAACGCCATCAAGTTCGCATCAAGCCCGCATCAAGCTCGCATCTAAATCGCTTTTGCAAATCACATATCATCGGCTCCCGTTCGTTTTCCATACCAGAGTACTAGCCTGATTTAGGAATCATGCGTTTCCGACTCCCTCATAATGCGTAAGTACCCTCTCAGGATAGGCCCACGGTATATGCTATGAGGCACCATGTGTTAAGTACATTCGACCCTACGGTATGTCTTGTTTGGTTTCTCTCTCACTCGTCGCTTACCTTCACTAAGTGGTAAAACGGACGCCATTAATATTTCTCGCAGTACACTCACCAATCGTGGGGATCCTGGATCTCTGGGGGCTTCACAGTGTCCCATGCTGACGCCTTCGGGCTGTTCTTTTCTCGGGTGCCTGAGTCGTGCATCGACTAATACAACTGCGATGCGGTGAACATCGGGCCAAATACTTGCTACAACCTGAAAGAAAATAGTACCCCGACTGACTTTTACGAGTATTGGTACTTGGTGAACTCGTCGCCTTGACGTGTATCTTATTTAGGCGGGTATGGATATCTCTTCGTGTGGCTTCTGAACAATTAAACTCACCTGCATATAGGCTTGCAAGAAGTGCGGTTTAAGAGAGAAAAGAAGGGAAGCAGGAGTGTGGGTGAGATATTATTGCTTCTGTGCTATCCACCGATCTTGGCTGAATATTTTAGCTCGGAGAAGTTCTAAATAGGATTGCCAATGTACAACGGCACCGAGGTTCAATATGACACTGGAACAAATCCACGTCGTCACATGCGAATCTGATACTATGACCATAAAGTCAGTGTACTCCATCCTGAACACTACCTACATGGTCTTTCCATCCCGTCATCGAGTCTGCCTGTGGTTTTCGAGTTGGGGGTGCTAGTAGATGACGCTCGAACGAGGTAGACGGGCTCTGCCTTGAGCAGTCATCACCATCTTCGCTGCGTGTCTCCAGCTCATGCAGATCAGAACGTGATGATGTTGGTTTCCCCTATATACCTACACGTGATGCTCAAGTCAGTTTGACTCTTTTCACTAAAGAATGTTAAATTCTAGAGTCCTCAATGGCGGGACTCAGGCTAAATAGCAGGCTACAATAACGAGTCATTCGCCATCTGCATGCATGTTTTGCGGAGATTTCATTGGACATAGAGTTCATCAGACCCGGGTCCTGCCGACCCCGCGAACATACGAGGGCTTACATGGAACGGGCTATAAGCATCGTACAATGTGTGAGCGCAACCATCCGGGGACCGGCGAGACACACAAGGAGAGCGAAAGTGTCCAGCTTGTGCGTACATGGGAACATGACATAGTTTAAGTAAGTACGCAGACGTACAATCGTCTCCCGTTTACGGTGAACATTCGTTTGAAGCTTGAGCACGCCCAAAAATTTCAAGGATGTGTTTAGATGCGCGAGCGTATTTTGTGCGCGCTGGTATGTCACGAGGGTTGTACACTCGTCGCGACGCGGGACCTGTGGCCGAGATCTGACGAGCACTCGTCACAGCGAGGTGGGATCCGAGTAAGAATGAGCGCCAAAGACACGAGGCAGCTGTGCAAACAAACCATATGTGTTATATTATTGAGAACGAGGAAACTTTGCGCACCACAAGTAAACCGAAACACCTTGTTCCTTGACATTTCGACACCGACGACTGTGTACCATTGGTGATAATGTTGTTGACGAAAGCCAGTGCGTAGGGGGCTCCAAGGGGTGATAAACATATGCTGACAATTCACAAGATCAAACGATAGTTCTTGACACCGGTCACTCTAACTATGTATTCGCAGTCTTCTTTCACCCCGACGGAACGCATGTTTTAGGCGGGGGTGACGGTGGGGTTCGACGATGGCGCTTTGCTGATGGCCAAGAGGTCGGAAGGCAAGCAGGAGTGAAGTTGCGCGCCATATCTGTGTCGAAGGATCAGAGCTGGATAGTATTCGGGACTCGTAGGGGCGCAAGTGTGTGGGATGCAGAGATGGAAAGAAAGGTTGTCGATGTGGAGGGGACAAAATATGTGGGTTCAATTGATGTCTCCCCAGATTCGACCCGGTTTGCTACTGGCACTGGAAATCCTGACAACGAAGCAAACATTTGGAGCATCACAAGTGGGAAGAGACTCGTCGGCCCACTCAAACATGACAATCGTGTCGCAGGCATCAAATTCTCCCCAAATGGCGAGCACGTCGCTACTGCATGCAATAGAAGCTCGATTCGCATTTTCGACAGCCACAATGGCGATGAGATTGTCACCATCCAGACTACTGTAGCCAGATGGAGCCCGGCCACTCTGCTTGCATGGTCGGGAGATGGCCGGCAAATTTTTACCATATGCCATGACAAGAAAATCAGGTCATTCAACACCTCTACCGGATCCCTGCTTATGGAATCGCCGATTCTCAATGGCCCGGGCGGTAATCCCTACTCTATGGCTCTTGCCCCCAATGGCAAATTTCTTACCACCTCTATACGGCCGTATTCAATCTCATTTCTGGGCACAACGCTGACTCAAATCGTCCCTGCCATCGAGGACAGTAATAAATTAATGTCAATTGCAGTCTCCTGGGACAGTAACTATGTTGCGACTGGACGACGCGATGGGAAAATTGTCATACGTAATATCGGCAACATTCTCCCTGACTTGTATGGTTCATTCCATGTAAGTATTCATGCCTTTATAGTCCTGGCATGTCAGATCAGACCTAATCCATTTCCTAAACTGACAAACTACGTTAGGCATCTACTCGCGAGAATGCACGACAAGACGAGCACCCTTTGACCTCAGGTGGCCACGACAACAAACCACCCGATTCTAATCCAGTAGAGCTTATCATTCCGTCGCCAAAAGAGTTGTGCTGATTCTATTGTGTACGCGCAACAGGAAGGACCCGGAAAGTCCAGCCCACTCGAGCCCGAAGGACACGACGAAGACAATGATGATCTCCTCGAGGTATCCGTTCGTTCGTTTCCCGTTGAACAGGTTCTCACGTTAGCATAGGTTGAGGTGTCACCTAGCACGCCTGCTCCTCAGTTCGACTTTGACGAGGTTGGTGGTCATTTCATTTTTTTTCTCGCTTCCGTGTTGACGCCGCTGGAGCCACCGTCCCCAACCCACTCTGCCGATCAACGGGAGGGTGAGATACCGCCACTGGGCCCATCCAACAGCATATCGCAATCGTCAGGGGCTCCACCAGCGACTTACCCTCCCAAAGCACGTCCCGGGGATAACTGTGGTACTGCCGAATCATCTCAGGGCCGTTCAATCTGGAGGTGGCTACCAAGGAAGAGTAACAAGCAGTCGGCTTCGCACGAGCGTGGTCAACTTTTCGGCAGGTCGCGCCAATCTGCCGATCGTCGATCTCCTTCCCACTCCCCAGCAAGACTGGATACCTCAAACAAGGGCCCTTCACGGATGGCTGCAGCAGAACGCAAGCCAGTGAGTGTTCTTCTTTGCTAGACGATCGGATGTGGTGTATTTGACATATCAATATCATATTAGCGAACGGTCGCAGGGGTCAGCAGAAAGAAAAGGGTTCGTTGTTCATCGTATTTGTATGCAGGGACTCATCGCGCGGTACAGAATAAACCGCCCCTCAAGACCACTTCCAATGACCCGAGCGGAGGTGTTTCCAGTAGCGGGCAGCGCACTACGGACACAACTAGAGTGGACCCAGTATGTCTTTTACTGATGCATGGTGGACCTCACGATCCCTCATGCCCTATTAGGTGCAACAAGCGACCAATCCATCTCAACCCTCAGCCAGGAGGGACCGTCTAACGGTGCGCGTTACTTTAATTTAGCCCACATTGCTAGACTTAAACTCGATCAGTATCAGGAAGAATCGGACGATGTTATCATTTCAGTCAGGTGTCCAGCGTGGTTGTTCCGTTTTCGCTCACGTACGCATGATGGGGCGCGTTGATCCAGGCGATTCAATGCAACACTTGTAGATACATACCACCCGGAATCGTGCGTATGTGCACATCGAATATACAGTTCTTTGAGCTTGTGTCATCTCGCTGGACCGGTATGAATGCTGATAAGCCCGTCCATGATCAAGCTCGCTGGGGTATTCACTCAAAAGTCGCTGATTAAAGTCTAGATGCACGTGGCGGATGTGATTGGAGGACAATGCTTGATTGACTGGAGCTGTTGCACGGTGAGCAGACAGGTACCTCTGCTCTATTCCTTGGCGGACATATTCTGACTACAGGCATTCCCATACAGCTACGCTACTCGTGTCTGTTCTAGTTTTTCCGCCTTTGGCGCTCGCGGTGTCTCCCTTTTGCTCTCGTCTGGTGACGGCAGTGATGGCGATGTAGACCCAGCGGCTCAAGGATGCTTCACCAACGATGGAACCAACATGACTACGTTCATCCCCAAGTTCCCCGCCACTTTCCCATACCGAGCGTACGCTAATAGGCTTGTGAGCATCCTCTGATCTGGTTCGAATGTACCCAGCGTAACATCCGTCGGAGGTACCAATTACATTCCTGAAACTGTCGTGTTCTTCTCTGGCGGAGGCTTCAGCAACTACGTGCGTTCGTCCTCATAATCGTTTTCTACCATCACGGTGACCGGTTCCCTCACTCGTTCTCTCGACCTGATTACCAAAATGCGGTAGTAAACAAGTATTTGTTCCTGGAACATATGCATGAGGGCATGTACAACTCGTAAGTTTTTCCCACTTATTCGCGCGATCATGGCTAATGAAAGACGCTCTAGCATATTAATAGTTGTGTAGGCACCTTGTCGGCCCAAAAAATGACGGATCTAGCCATAGACGTTTGCTCAACTCGGACCTCCTTTCGGACAGAGTATCCCCGATGTCGCCGGGCAAGCCTGGAACTTCCTCATCGTCTACCAAGGCCAATCAGGCTACGTCGCTGGCATGTCCTGCTCCTGTCCCACCTTTGCATCCTTCGTGTCCATGCTCAACAACGCACGGATCAGCGCGAGCAAGCCTCCGCTGAGCTTCTTGGACCTGTGGCTGTATGAGACGGGGTACGCTGGATTGTAGGACATCACAGTGGGCAACAACCCTGGATGTAGGACGGAGGGCTTTAACGCAACCATGGGTTGGGATCCTGGTATGTCGGACCGGTTTTTTTCTTGGTCTCATTCCACGTTTTGCTTCTGGCTTGAAGTTCCGGGTCACTGCTCCAGGCTGGATACCGGGAGCAGATCGGACCTTCAAGCTATATGATCATGATTGAAGCCGGATTGTGCTCAGAGTCTTTCGAGATGGATCACAGTAGGACACAGGGGTATTTTTTTGTGCAGAATGTATAACGTGGGTTTAAACATTCATGGACTGTATGCGGACGTGCAAGTTGTGTACTCTTTAGACTGGACATGTACGACCACCTCGTTCGAAAATGGTTATGTACCATTAGCCCTGAGAGGATGGATTTGCAGGAGACACTTTGCAACCCCGACTTCCGGTTGCTGGGTTGGCTGTATGCAAGGTCAAGACCGGCCAGCATTTTCAGACGCGGTGATCCAGACAATGGTACATGGTTTCGTATCTGACATTCTCCTCTCGTTTCTCTGACGCACTTCGATGAATTTCCAGGACTCAACATGTACACTCCTCGCCGCTGCCACTGAGTCCTCGGTCGTCAGCCTGTCCCAGAACATTCATGATTGCCATTATGGACACCCGCATCCAGCCCACTCACACCACTTCTCCGCCATGCCTTCGCCTAAGCACGCTCTACTTCATTTTCCCTTGAAATTCGTCTGGTGTTGCGACACAAAACTTCATCGTGCGCCGTTCCTTGCCATGTGGCGAGCAATGGATTAACAAGCCTGCTGATTCGATCGAGGGGCACATATCTCGTGCCACATTCTCCGGAATGGAGCCCGGTACGAAAGTGTCCTCTCCCAGTGAATCAATGGCATAACCACACCTGGTTTCGTGTCACACTCGCACTCTCTTATGACCACCCGGAAGAAAACGTCCTTGCCAGCCGAAGGTGTTCTCGCCACATGAATGCTCTATCATCCGTCGTGGCGGAGGCGGTATCTTTCAAATGCAGATGGAGTCCGTGATATGATACGCGATTACCCTTGCTTCGTCCCTCACGGTCCCTCACTACCTCAGTGGGGGCTGAATCGTGCGCTTCTTCGGTATCATTCAACCGGCATCTGACTCTCCTTCGCTTCATCGGCACACATTGATCCACACACCGTATCACTTGAAGTGAACACTGGATGCGAGGCGTACTAGAGGTGCTTTCATTGGACACAGTGGATACGCTCGCAGCCATGACTTGGGGGGTGTTTTGGCGGTTGACGGCCCCAGAGAGGGTGGTGCCGGGGATCAAGCAGGTGACGCTGATATGTGGAGTTTTGTGGCTGAGGACGACGACCATGACCTATTCCTCATGCAAGAGGAAGGCTGAGAATCTCGTGAGGACATTCCATCCCACTGCTACCACCCCACTGCTACCACCCCACTGCTACCACGTCCCACGGTGATAGATGCGGTGGAACCGAATGCGATTGATGAGGAAGAGAGGGCGAAGATATGTTTTGAACAGAGGGAGCGAGCGGTTCATTGCAAGGTTACAGGCGGCCTTTTGACAGGTGGATTTCACGTTTGCCTGCGTACACCCCACATGGAGTGCATTGCGGTGTTTGGGTATGGTCGAACCTGTGCATGGTTGCCTTGCTGGTCCTGGTACGCCCGCATAGTATCTATCGTTTTCCCGCACCACCATGTTCAGTTGTATTCGGTCGGCTCTAGTGAGTTTCAAAGGTACTTGTGTGTTTCTGTCGACGCGGAGAACAATGAACTGATGGGCCTACCAGTTGCAAAGTTGCATTCACGGGCGGAATCCCTTTTCGCCAAGTTTGAGCAAGGAGATGGAGTCAATTACATCAACGAGGCGGTTGTGCTCGTTCGGAAAGCACTGGAACTTTGCCCACCCGGCCACCCCAAGCGCTCTACTTCCTTGACTTTGCTTTCAAGTCACCTCTATGGTCGTTACAAGCAGCTCGGGGCGATAAGGGATGTCGAAGAAGCAATTGTCCTCGGCCGAGAAGCACTGGCACTTCTCCCACCAGGACACCCAGCTCGGTCAACGTCCTTGAACAACCTCTCACTTCATCTCTCCACTCGATACAACCAGCTCGGTGCAATGGAGGACCTCAACGAGGCCATTGTCCTCGCCCGAGATGCACTGGCACTTCGCCCAACAGGACACCCAGATCGGTCAATGTCCTTGAACAACATCTCATTTTATCTCTCCACTCGATATGACCAGCTCGGTGCAGTGGAGGACCTCAATGAGGCCATTGTCCTTGGCCGAGATGCACTGGCACTTCGCCCACCAGGACACCCAGCTCGGTCAACGTCCTTGAACAACCTCGCACTGTATCTCTCCACTCGGTACAACAAGTTCGGCGCAATAGAGGACCTCAACCAGGCCATTGTCCTCGGCCAAGATGCATTGACACTTTTCCCACCGGAACACCCAGATCGGTCAGCGCCCTTGAACAACCTCGCAAGTTATGTCTCCACTCGATACGACCAGCTCGGTGCAATAGAGGACCTCAACGAGGCCATTGTCCTCGGCCGAGAAGCACTGGCACTTTGCCCACCAGGGCACCCAGATCGGTCAACGCCCTTGGACAACCTCGCAGGTTATCTCTCCACTCTATACAACCAGCTCGGTGCAATGGATGACCTCAACTCGGCCATTGCCCTCGGCCGAGATGCACTGGCACTTCGCCCACCAGGACACCCACATCGGTCAATGTCCTTGGACAACCTCGCAGGTTATCTCTTCACTCGGTACAACAAGCTCGGTGCAATGGAGGACCTCAACCAGGCCATTGTCCTCGTCCGAGATGCACTGGCACTTCGCCCACCAGGACACCCAGATCGGTTAACGTCCTTGAACAACCTCTCACTTTATCTCTCCACTCGATACAACCAGCTCGGTGCAATGGAGGACCTCAACTCGGCCGTTGTCCTCGGCCGAGATGTACTGGCACTTCTCCCACCAGGACACCCGGATCGGTCAACGTCCTTGAACAACCTCGCACTGTATCTCTCCACTCGGTACAACAAGTTCGGTGCAATGGAGGACCTCAGCGAGGCCATTGTCCTCGGCCGAGATGCACTGGCACTTTTCCCACCAGGACACCCACATCGGTCAACGTCCTTGAGTAACCTCTCACTTTATCTCTCCACTCGATACAACCAGCTCGGTGCAATGGATGACCTCAGCGAGGCCATTGTCCTCGCCCGAGATGCACTGGCACTTCTCCCACCAGGACACCCAACTCGGTCAACGTCTTTGATTAACCTCTCGCTTTATATCTCCACTCGGTACAACCAGCTCGGTGCAATGGAGGACCTCAGCGAGGCCATTGTCCTCGGCCGAGATGCACTGGCACTTTTCCCACCAGGACACCCAACTCGGTCAACGTCTTTGATTAACCTCTCGCTTTATATCTCCACTCGGTACAACCAGCTCGGTGCAATGGAGGACCTCAACGAGGCCATTGTCCTCGGCCGAGATGCACTGGCACTTTTCCCACCAGGACACCCACATCGGTCAATGTCCTTGGACAACCTCGCAGGTTATCTCTCCACTCGGTACAACAAGCTCGGTGCAATGGATGACCTCAATGAGGCCATTGTCCTTGGCCGAGATGCACTGGCACTTCGCCCACCAGGACACCCACATCGGTCAACGTCCTTGAGTAACCTCTCACTTTATCTCTCCACTCGATACATCCAGCTCGGTGCAATGGAGGACCTCAACGAGGCCATTGTCCTCGCCCGAGATGCACTGGCAGTTCTCCCACTAGGACACCCACATCGGTTAGGGTCTTTGAACAACCTCGCAGGTCATCTCTCCACTCGGTACGACAAGCTCAGTGCAATGGAGGACCTCAACCAGGCCATTGTCCTCGGCCGAGATGTACTGGCACTTCTCCCACCAGGACACCCACATCGGTCAACGTCCTTGAACAACCTCTCACTTTATCTCTCCACTCGACACGTCCGGCTCGGTGCAATGGATGACCTCAACGAAGCCATTGTCCTCGGCCGAGATGCACTGGCATTTCTCCCACTAGGACACCCAACTCGGTCGGCGTCCTTGAACAACCTTGCAAGCTACCTCCGTACTCGGTTCATGCAATCAAGTCAGTTAGTGGACAAAGAAGAGCTATTTCGTCTCTATGCTCAGCTGGCACATGTGCCCCAAATGGTATCCTCCGCCGATCTGGATGCCACAAGAGCATGGATCCATGCAGCTGAACAATTCCAGCATCACACGACACTCTTAGCATATGAAACTTCTCTTCGCTTCCTTATTCATCACCTCGCTACTCTCCCGTCCTTGCCTCAACATCTTACCCTCATCAAGAGCCGTTCATCATCACTCGCAGTGGATGCATTCTCAGCTTGTCTTCGCAACCACTCTCCTACAAATGCAGTCGAGCTTCTAGAACAAGGACGGGGTGTCTTTTGGAACCAGCTCACTCGACTCCGTTCCCCGCTCGACGGTGTTATTGCATCCGGCCCAGCAGGAAGGATATTGGCAGACCAGTTCACGCAGCTGACTTTGCACATTCGTGATGCCCTCGATTCACCCGGTACAGATCAACATGATCGGGTTTGCAATTTGAATATTGAACTGGAAAGAGTCGTTACCAATGTTCGCAAGTTGTCTGGTCTCTCACGTTTCCTCCTACCCCCGCTTTTCTCCGATCTCCAACAGGCAGCCCGCGAGGGTCCTGTGATCATTGTGAATGCGAGCAAGTATGGCTGCGATGCTCTCGTTGTTTTAGTCGACCAGGATCCTTTTCACATTCCATTGTCAATCACGAAGGAAGGTGTTCGAGGACTGTCATCGAAGCTCAGCACCCTGACCATGGATGGAAAGTCGAGGAACATAACAAGAGGTCTCGTCATCATCTTGCGGCAACTATGGGATGAAGTTGTTTCCCCCATTGTCGACTTCCTCCAGACGATATGTCCATCTCAGTCACGCATCTGGTGGTGCCCTACTGCCGAATTCTCTCTTCTTCCCTTGCACGCCGCTGGTCCACATAGGCCAGGCCATCAGAATCTCGCTGATTTCTACATCTCGTCCTATACACCCACGCTTACTGCCCTCGTTCGTGCTAGACAGCACGATATCTCACATTCTGCAGCAGAACCAATACGCCTCATTGCCATAGGTCAAGCGAAAGCCGAAGGCGAGAGTGAACTCGTTTCTGTCGACGCCGAACTGGCCAGCATTGGTCAGTGTATCCACGGTCTTGCCACATTCACACGTATCGAGGGTCCGGAATCCTGCATTGACCGGATCACCGAAGAACTTGGCAAGAACGACTGGGCCCACTTTGCGTGTCATGGTCTCCCGAATCGCAAACATCCGTTCGAGTCTGCGTTTGCACTCCACGACGGACACTTCACTATCCAGCGAATCATCCAATGCAATTTAGAGAATCCCGAGTTTGCTTACCTCTCTGCCTGTCATACGACCGTTGGAGACGAAGAGAGTCCAGACGAGGTGATCCATCTAGCGTCGGCGATGCAGTTCGCTGGGTTCCGTTCCGTCATTGGGACGATGTGGGCAGTGGACGATGGAGAGACGAACAAGATCGCGTCCATGTTTTATGACAACATGAAGGACGAGCGCGGTCGTTTGGATTACACTCGTGCAGCATTCGCGCTGAACAGGACGATGAGAAATTTGACGGATGTACATTTTGACCAGCGTATCTTATATATACATCTTGGTGCCTAGTTCTTAGATTGTACCCCTGTTCCCAGTTTTGCTTTAGTACTCGCTCCTCTTGCTGTTTGTAGTTGCTATCCGATTTCTTATCGAATATTTGAGTCAGGACCATAGTCTAAGCGCCATCTCGCCGCGACTTGCCGCCACTACTCGACAGCCGAAGTAACTCGGGAGTCGTACTAGTCGCCTTTTTCTCGTTCTTCGTGAGCAATACTCGTTCCCAGCTTCTCTGTGCCATATGCTCGCATACATATAGATAAAGAGAGCATCCGTTTCGTCATAATTATTACTCATAGCTTATGCACCTTACGTTCTAGCTCCGAGCTCGTGCCACGATACTTGCTCTCCCAGCCATCGTCAGCGCTACAGCACGGTCCCGTCAAGGGAACAGCGATATGTTTCATCTCGCCGTAAGCTCAACATCGACCCCTTCTCGGCACCACAGCAGACATCAATGCTGGCTTGAATCTCAACCGATTCAAGATCATCGTTTCCGTTGGTGTGTGTTCACTACTGAACTGGTTAGCCTCATCATATCTGTTTTACTTGCAGGATTCTTACAGAAGGTTCGTTCGGTCAGTTTGTTTCTCGGCTCCTGTCATCTCCCGCAAGTAGCCCAAGACCTCCTAGGCCAAATGGCCCTCGTCTCCCACCTTCCCACACCTGCCAATAATTTCCTCGTCGCCCACGTTTACGGTCGTGGTACACCAAACGCCTAGGGTCAAGTATAGATCTAATCCATCTTCCACGGACTCGCACAAAATTCGCCGCTGACCTGCAGCATCATTTTTATTGCCATCAAGAGTGAGTGGTGTTTTATTGGTCTGGTGTTACGCTCGAGGATCAGGGTTAACGACACTGCACGTTACGCATCCCAGTGACTTTTCCCTCCTCTCTTCCTTTTCTTGCTCCAGAGCGTTCCTCAGCTACAGATCAGCGTACTCTCTTTTTCATTCGAAAGGCTACGCGCGTCACATTCATCAAGATCACGTATCACCCCATCTAATCTAATGATGTCTGAAACTCGCCCTTGGATCTCCAATAGGCGGTGTGTCTTCTCTATCCCGCTTAACTTGTTGCTCCTTTCCTCGTTCCGGCGGTCCAGCGCGATCTCCTCTTGGGTTGACCGGCTGATACCGAAGGAAAATAGTACGATTTCCAGGCTGAGGTATAATGATCTCCAAGCCATCCGAATGGTGATCTGCTCGGTTCGACTCCAGCTATACTGGCCCTGGAAACCGCCATAAACCCAACGATGTACAGAGAGTTTCGAGATAAGTCCGAGTTACATCCTGCCCGCCTCTCCTTGCCGGAGCAGCAGAAACATACCATACACCCATCCAAAACCCCGACCAGTGCTTCCTCGTCTGTGTTACATAGCCCTCGAAGAACGTGAGTAACATGCTGGTTTCGATATAATCCCTGTGTAGGTGCTGAAAGCCTTTTAAATTGCAGCACAGCAACAAATCGCACGCGCAGAGTGGAGACGATCCCTACTACGTCGGGAGATACATAATACATTGGGTGCAGAAGGCAGGGCATAGTGTGCACAGGTAACATAAATATAAGTAATATCCCGAGTCACCATTCATGCAAGTAAACAACATTTAGTATAACAAAGCAGAAAACGAGAGTCGTAACAAACAAATAAAGAGGTTAGATTCTTCAAATACAGATATTCAGATGGGTTACGAGCGAGACGGAACGAAGGAACGGGAACGGGGATAGCGATAGGACAGGGGAGCAAGGGAGAGAGTGGCATGCTCAAGTCAGTCGATTCAGATAATAAAGGAGGGGACGTCACATGATCAAGACATGTATTAAAAGCATTAAGCAACTGGAGACTTTGGATTACTTGGGAGGCGGGGTTGGTGGACCTGACGAGGACACGCAAGGACGACGATCGATTTAGCATTAACAGGCCAGGCGAAACCAACATACAACACTCACCAAAGAGACCAGGACGAGCAGCGGGGGTCATAGGTCGCGGGGAAACAGGTCCAGGAGCCACTGCAGTAGGGGGCATCATAGCAGGATTGGCTAAACACGACCACACCGTCAGTACATAAAAAAAGGTGACCAGGAGAGGCGCGACACCCACGTCGCCATTGAGCCCAGGCAGGTAAATTTGGTTTCGGAGCTTCAATGGCCGGCACAGGGGCTGGGGCTGGGGCAGGCAGGCTCTTGGGTGCTCTCTCCCGTCGTGTCGTTTTGTGCACGACTTTCCACGCTGGTCGAGCCTGGACGGGTGGCCCGTCGTCAACCTTGTCACCGCAGGAGGCGGAGCAGGTGGTTCTTGGGATTAGATGTCCGGGATGAGGGGGTCATTCGTCATTGAGTGCCACATGGGGCACGACACGGGCACAGCGATGCGAGGAATGAGAAGAGTAAAGATCGAGATCAAGGAATTTCGGTGGGTGTATGACGAGGGAGAAATAGGGTATGCGATCACAATGAACAAGGCGAGGCAGAGCGACTATTCCGGCGGTACATGGTGAAGTTCTTTTCCGATGGATCCAAAACCTTGATCAGAGCCGTTAGAAAGGATAGCCGACCTTGAACGGCTCATGGAAGGGAGGTTTATTCTTAAGGCCTTGTCCAAGTCCAAATAATTAGGGTTAGCGCGTGGGAATTCGCGCAGCCCTTTGACCAGACCGTCTATCGACGGATTGCCTCTCAACGCGGCAGCCTCATAGATGGGCCCCATTCTTGGACACGACTCGGACGCTGACTCAAATTGTCCCTGCCATCGAGGACAGTAATAAGTGACTGTCAATTGCAGTCTCCCCAGACAGTAGCTATGTTGCGACTGGACGACGCGACGGGAAAATTGTCATACGTGAAGTCCTGGCATGTCAGACCAGACCTAATCCATGTCCTAATAACTGACAAACAGTGTTAGGCTTCTACTCGTGAGAATGCACGACAAGACGAGCACCCTTTGACTTCGGGTGGCCACAACAACAAACTACCCGATTCTAATCCAGTAAGCTTGTCATTCCGTCACCAAAAGAATCATGCTGATTTTATTGTGTGTACACAACAGGGAGAACCCAGAAAGTCCAGCCCACTCGAGTCCCAAGGACACAATGGAGACAATGATGATCTCCTCGAGGTATCCGTTCGCTCGTTTTCCCGTCGAAGCAAGTTTTCACGATAGCATAGGTTGAGGTGCCGTCCAGCACGCCCGCTCCTCAGTTCGACTCTGATGAGGTTGGTGATCATTTCATTTTTTTTCTTGCTTCCGTGTTGACACTGCTGGAACCACCGCCCTCAGCCCACTCTGCCGATCCCGGGAGGGTGAGATACCGCCACCGGGCCCATCTAATAACATAGCGCAATCGTCAGGGGCTCCACCAGCGACTTACCCTCCCGAGGCACGTCCCGGGGATAACTGTGATGCTGTCGAGTCATCTCAGGTGGCTGACGAGAAAGAGTAACAAGCAGTCGGCTTTGCACGACCGTGGTCGACTCTTCGGCAAGTCGCGCTCACCTCCCGATCGTCGATCCCTTTCCCACTCCCCAGCAAGACCGGATGCTAACAAGGGCCTTTCACGGATGGCTGCAGCAGAACGCAAGCCAGTGAGTGCTGATCCTTACTAGGCGATCGGATGCGGTGTGTTTGACATATCAATATCATATTAGCGAACGGTCGCAGGAGTCGGCAGAAAGAAAGAAGGTTCGTTGTTCATCGGATTTGTATGCATGGACTTATCGCACGTTACAGGATAAATCGCCCCTTAAAACCACTTCCTCCAATGATCCGAGCGGAGATGTTTCCGGTAGCGGACAACGACTACGGACACAACTAAAGTGGACCCAGTATGTCTTTTACTGATGATGGTGGTCCTCCTTACAATCCCTCATGCCTTGTTAGGTGCAATTGGCGACCAATCCATCTCAACCCTCAGCCAGGAGGGACCGTCTAACGGTGCGCGTTACTTTGCTTTAGCCTACATTGCTAGACTCACAGTCGATCAGTATCAGGAAGAATCGGACGATGTTATCATTTCAGTCAGGTGTCCAGCGTGGTTGTTCCGTTTTCGATCACGTACACATGATGGGGCGCGTTGATTCAGGCGATTCAATGCAACACTTGTAGATACCACCCGGAATCGTGCGTATGTGCACATCGAATGTACAGTTCTTTGAGCTCATGTCCCACAAAGGCCAGTGATTAAAGTCTAGATGCACGCGGCGGATGTGATTGGAGGACAATGCCTGATTGATTGGGGCTGTTGCACGATGAGCAGACAGGTACCTTTGTTCTATTCCTTGGCGGGCGTATTCTGACCACCCCATACAGCTATGCTACTCGTGTCTGTTCTGGTTTTGTCCCCCCTTGAAGCTCGCGGTGTCACCCTTTTGCTCTCGTCGGGTGACGGCGGTGTCGGAGATGGCGACGTGGACCCAGCGACTCAAAAATGCTTCATCAACGATGGAACCAACATAACTACGTTCATCCCCGAGTTCCCCGCCGCTTTCCCATATTGAGTGTGCTCTAATGGGCTTATGAGCATCCTCTGACCGGGTTCGAATGCACCTAGCATAACATTCGTCGGAGATACCAATTGCATTCCTGAAACTGCCGCGTTCTTCTCTGGCGGAGGCTTCAGCAACTACGTGCGTTCATCTTCATAACCATTTTCTACCGTCACGCTGACCGGTTCCGTCACTAGTTCTCTCGACCTGATTACCGGAATGCGGCAGTAAACAAGTATTTGCTCCTTGAACATATGCATGAAGGCATGTACAACCCGTAAGCTTTTCCCACTTGTTCGCACGATAAAAGCTAACGACGCTTTAGCACATTAATGGCCGTGTAAGTATCTTGTCGGTCCAAAAAGCGACGGATCTAGCCAGACGTTTGCTCAACTCAGACCTCCTTTCGGACAGGGTATTCCCGACGTCGCCGGCACTTCCTGCTCCTCTCCCACCTTTGCATCCTTTGTCCATGCTCAACAACGCACATATCAGTGCGGGCAAGCTTCCATCACTGCGGAAAAACGCAGAATATGTGAATGAAGAATTTGCCACGGACCTGGGCATTCGTCGGAGATTCCACACTCATTCGTTCTGTATCCGTCATCACACAGGATCTTGCCACAACCTTCGGATCCTTCTTAGGTTCTACACAGATCCTTACCTGGGACCTGGTCGGGCTGCTTTCATCCCCCTGTTAACACTTAGCTAAGCTCAATAATCATTATTTTGTATTCTTCACATGCATGCCAGTGACTTGCGAGACCGCTTCGATAAGGATAAGTCCCTTGATAACGATCCAATACATAGACGCAGTCACTGACAATGGTAAGTGCTTCGATGCTGCAGTTTTCAATCAAACTGATCAAGATATACAGAAGAAAAAGACTAGCCTGGTTCTGTGTATGTGCTCGAAGTGTGCGAGCACGATTGATGGATATATGCTTGTCACAACACGCACACGACGAAGACATCACAAGAATGATTCCAATCGAGATCCAGTAGCCGTGAGCGCACTGACGAACCATGTGGCGGATGTTCCCATCAACAGACCGACTTCCGACAGCTCATTAGAACGACACACCACTACCTTGAACAATGTTCCCCACGATGGGGATATTGACAACTTGGACCCGACTGTCCATGAAGACGATGCAGATGATACATTCAACCAATCGGGATCTACCTTTACTGAGGGAACCCTTGTATCTGATGGCCTGGGATCTATGCCTGATGAAATCCCCTACAATGCAGGAAGCTACATCGAAGACTCTCTGTTCTATCCACCATCTCAGTCTGTATCTCAGATCCTGAGTTGTTCACCTTCTCTGCACTGGTTTCCCTCTTCACCTCACTGGAGTGACAGTCGACACTTGAGCCCATCATTACCAGATCAACCTGGTTCGAACGAGATCAATCGCGATAATGAAAACCATCCAAAGGACATGAATGATAATTCTCCCGACCTTGTACCAGCATTTAACCAGATTCCTGCCCTTCGACTCTTATATCTTCAAGTTGTGATTGCCCATATCATGGGATCTTCCACCATCAGTCAAGCAACTAACCAACTTCACGATGGTCTTGACTTGATCACACTTTGTGGTGCACTACCAATGTTTCCCACTCCCTGGTGCTTGCTTGTCACTGTGAAGAAGGACCTTGGCCTTCAGGTCGACGATTTTGTTATCAAGATACCAGTATGCAATGTCTGCTACAAGTCCTACACTTTTGTTGACATTGAAATCCTTGAAACCCCTTGCTGCAAGGTTCCTCGTTGCCCTGGAATGGTATACCGCATGAAGTGTCCATTTACAGATGACCCAAATGGTTCAGAACAGGTCAAACGCGCTCTGGCAAAATATCTAACTTACTGCCCACTAATTGAAGCCCTCAAACGATTCCTCTTACATCTGTCATTCATTGCAAATCTCAGGAACACCTCACAAGACCTTGAACCTTGTGAGCACTCTGAAGACACCCTAATGCGAGACATTTATGATGGTACAGAGTGGATGATCCAGGAGCTTGGCCTCAAGCGTGTATTTCATCCTGATGGATCCATTGAGGATATAGAAGACTCACCAGGATCATGATGACCTTTCTTCAGCTGCGATCTTGGCCTCAGTGTGACGCTCAATGTTGACTGGTCTGTCCTAGTGTTTCATCTTCCTCTCACTGACAGAATTTCCTTTGACATTTAGGTTTGGCATTACTGACAACCAGCCACATTCTGCTGGTGCTGTCTACATATCATCTAATAATTTACATCATTCCATTCGTTACCTTACACAGAATGTTCATCTCACAATGGTTATTCCTGGACCAAAGGAGCCAAGTTTAGAGTGTTTAAACCACTGTTTCGAGCCACTGAAAAACAAGCTTCTTGAACTATACAAAGGTTATCATTATCTCTTTTCCTATGCGAAAATCATTCTCACAAGATCCTTAGGGATATATATGCATGTCCATGGGTTCCATCACCTACGTGATGTGCATGTCGGGCTTTTATGTGAGAACTCAGACATTCCTGCAACCTGTAAGCTGACTGGTGCAGCTTCTCACAGTCACAAGACACATCCCTGCAACTATTGCTTTGTTGTTCTGGATGACATTGATACACCAACTGCCTATGATATTCCCAGTGAGCCTTAGGACAGGATTTCCATATATGCTTACCAAGTTTGGGTAGACTTTTGTATGCGTGATGATTGGGAGCAACTAAGGCATGCATCCTGGTCAAAAGCTGCTACCACTAAAACTGCAAGAAAAGCAATTCTAGACACTCATGGAGTTCGATTCTCTGTGCTCAATGAACTTCTGGGTTGGCTTCCCATTCGTCGATCACCACTTGACTTCATGCACAACTTTTATGGCATGGATTATCTTGTTTTAATTACTAAGTCTTCTAATACTGACAGTTATCAATAGCACTTGTCAAG
The DNA here is from genome assembly GCA_038092855.1 of Boletus piedmontensis. NCBI lineage: Eukaryota > Fungi > Basidiomycota > Agaricomycetes > Boletales > Boletaceae > Boletus > Boletus piedmontensis. The sequence continues at coordinate 18,898 of JBBPRD010000084.1, forward strand.
TGTTTTATTTACAATGTAATCACAGGAGAATACCTGCTTGACAGTGCAGGATGGGAATTATATGAGAAAACCATCAGGTCAATTATCTGGCCATTGAATATTGGTTGTCTTCCACAAAACGTAAGTGTTGTATTTTGGGAAGCTCAGTGTATTCACAATATTCTAGCTGAATGAAGACCATGCCCTTCCAAAAGCTGATCAATGGCATCGCCTGTCAAATATACTTCCATTTGTTCTTTTGATTTGTTGGCATGATCTGACAGGCAATATCAGATCATCAGCACCCCACATTCCTAGCAACAGCAAGAACTGGCCAACTTTTCAGCGGAATATACAAGCTATCTACAAACTTTCCCTTTCCCTAGCAGTTTCAGAATGTATTCTTGCAAACAGGTCAATCTCAGTGGCTGATGTTGAGCAAGGTCAAGCCTACCTTCAGTTGTATTGTCAAGGTCTTCAGTCACTCAGCATATACCAAACAATCAATAGCCACCTTGCAATGCACTATTCAACTGTCTTCCAGCATTATGGCCCTGCTTACACAACCTGGCTCTTTGGCTTTGAACATTTCAATGGTGTCTTAGAGGATGTAAACCTTAATGGACATGCTGGAGGTGAGATGGAGTATTCACTTGCTTGAGATTGGATTGAGAAACATTGTTTATATGAGCTGGTAACTTGAAGTCTAGTATCTATGTAGGCTTGCACTGATTGACCCTGCATGGTAGGCGATTTCCCTACCTAAGGAAGTTTCAACTCAAGAGCATACAGAAGGGGGTTAGTAGAGGGACGTTGTGCAATCAAATTGCTGGATTTGCAGCTGGTATGTCACTGAATTTATTTTATAGTTTTCGTGCTTCTCAAGGGATCCGAATCAATAGAATCAACCATTCTCCCACCTCAACACAGCTCAAAAGGGTTTCATGACTTACGGTGGCTTCAACATCCAGAAGTTTATGGACTAATCATTTCTTTCCTACAACTATACTTCCCTGAGCTTGGCATCCATGATGACATGACAGCCGATGCAGCAGGAAACCAAATGGTCATGTTTGCTGATCGTTCTGTTAAGGTTCTCCCTTTTGTCATAAAGGATGGCATTAGATTTGGCTCTGCGACCACAGTACGAACAAGTTCTGATCAATTTGCAGGTGTGATACTTGATGATATCCGTATTCCATGCAAGTTGGTCTATCACTTTGAAGTCCATATTCCACATCAAGAGCCCTTCTACTGCTCAGCTATCCAGCGAATGGTCTATGATGAGGGAATACTGGTAATGCCTTGGGATCGTTTGTATGTGATACTAATTTTACTATGAACTTCATGACCAATCAGGCACATTGTCACTCAGTGCAACTGAACTCGATGTTACAGTTGTATATGCAAATGAATATAGTGTGCTTGAAATCATTTCTTCATTATCACTTTCCTATGCAGTTGCCATCATTCCAATCCCACCAGATCCTCTCGCAGAGCCAACAAAACCATTATGGATTGTCACTTCCTGTGATCATATGAGTGGGAACATTTTTAGATTTACATTTTGACTCTACACCATTTTCTACAGAATGGATTGAGCGCTGACAATGAATGGCTTAACTTGGAAGACTAAACATTATAACTATTCCTGGTTGAAGAGCTCATCAACTGCTTGTCATCCCTCAAGTAACTCGTCAATTTTCTTCTGTGCAGCCTCCACCATAGCCTTTGACAACTCAGCTCCCTCTCCCATGACCTTTCGCCTCTAAATAACAATTTTTATTCCCGACAGACCAGTTTCCATCGCCTTCGCCTTCCCTTTCCTATCCTTTGATAATTCTTTTGGTTCGTCTTCTCCCCATACAGCCCCGCTACTTGCAACCCTCCCTATTGTGATCCATTCTGGATTCTCCTCAAGAAGTGCTGGCCGAACCATCCAGGTTCACACTTGTGTTGCTAAGGTTCTTGCCAAAGGTGGGGCTCCTGCTTTCCTTTCTTCTAAACGTTTTCACGTTTTTGCTAACTTAGCTTGGTCAGGTTGGGGATCCTTCAAAGTGTCGATTGCAGAAAATAGCTCAGAGACCTGCAAGCATCAAGAGACTTGTGACGTATAAAGATGAACCGGGCACTTACCTGAGGATGTTGCCACTCTGGTTCCATTGTTACAAATGTAAGCAGTTCACCAGGTATGTGATTTGGGTTGTCGTCGTCATCTGATATCGCATTCAAAATGAATGCGGTATCATACTTACTCTCCTTCCATTTTGGATTGCATTCATTTGATGCACGCTTTCGTTTATGTGCATCTAATTTCTTTTGGCAAGTAAGTTCACTCTGATTGATACAAAAAATCATTCATGACTCACTGACTGTACATGAGAATTCATTTGTGCACAGCCCAGATTTGTCTCGACCATCTCAACCTCTCCAAGATCTCCAAATTCATTCTCTTCCTCTTTATGTTTTCGCTTCCTATCAACCTTACGATATTCATTTGCCATTCACATGTATTTTGTCCACACTGCCTTCTCCATTTGCCCAGGGAGAATTGTTTCAACCATTGTTTTTCTACCTGCAACCTGCTTGGCTGCCACCTGCATATGCTTTACAACCTTACCCAAACCATCAATGTTCACTGGGTTGTCCTGTTTTCCTGTGCGCCAGTCAAACTGTAGCAAGTTTTTTCCTGTGGACTGGTCCTTCAGCCAAGCATCTGTTCCTTCTCCAATCCCCATGGGATAACCCGGTAAGTTTGGTCCATCGAGTTTTTGAATACCCATGAGTTTCTTGAAACTCTCTGACATCAAATCCTTTGCTATCTGTTAGAATCAACCAGATCCATAGGCAATAAACTTGTCTGTACCCAAAAGGTTTTTGATTTCAGAGCCAGATCACTTGCCATTTCCTCAACATTTTCAGTTTTAGTTCTTTCTTTGTCTGGTACATCTCCAAGTCCGAGTTTGGGAGCCCCACCATTCATACCTTCCCCAGCAGTCCCACCACTGCTCATACCCTCTTTGTCGACTTCCATGTTCTGCTTGACATCACCATAAATGTAAACAATGCCAACTTGTGATTCGAGACAATTGAGCTACTCATTGATGTTATTTTCAGCAGATTTGAGGTGTGCAATCTCAGCTTTCAATACTTTGTTTTCATTATAAAGGACCTGAATTTGAGTTTCAGCCTTCTCCTTGTATTCAGTGAATGCTTTTTCAAGCTGTTCATTGGTGAGAACCGCTGCATTGAGGTGTTGGATATTGTTCAACATTGCTAGTACTAGGCTCAAGGGTGACTTGGATACAGGCAAAAAAATATGATTTCTCGTGTTCGTGTTGGCTGGCTACCATTTTAGATTGCAATCTATCCTTTTTGCTGGTCTCCTACTTCTTGAGCATGTGAACAATCATCCCAGACGACCAGGATGGTGAGTAGTAGTCCTTCTATGGTTATCATACCAAATAAGGAATAAGAATCAAAATAAGAATTAAAAGAATTGAATTAATAATTGAATTAACTGCTGATGCCATGGATAAGCTCGAGCATTGCTCTTGCCATGGACCTGTGATGAATCTGTGTCAGACCTGACACAAATCTTGCAAACTTGTGACCATCCATATCAAATCTGTGATGCCTATGAACATTGCCAGAATCTCACACGAATCCACTTAAAATCTGGAGATTATTACCACATTCGTCAACAACATAATCTGGCTTTTTTCGCAGTGCATCAGGATTCTCCTTGAAGCTGTGGCTGTGTCTCTCTAGACTGTGTATGACCACCTCATTTGAAAATGGTTACCACTGTTAGCCCTGAGAGGATGGATCTGCAGGAGACACATTGGAACCCTGACTTCCATTTGCTGGATTGGGTGCGTGCAAGGTCAAGATGAGAGCACTGGCCAGCATTTTCAGATGCAATGATCCAGACAATGGTACATGGTTTCGTATCTGACTTTCTCCTCCTGTTTCTC
>JBBPRD010000085.1:0-22771 GCA_038092855.1 Boletus piedmontensis
AAGGAACAGCGGCCATTCCCTGGCATGCAGCATGAATTCGTCATTCTTGTCACGCAGCCCCGCCCCACCCACCCACAGCAAGCCCCTGAGGCGCCCACGGTCATCAAGGTATCACGTACCATCCGAGGGGCCACACGCCTTGCCCGTCTCGGCATCCGTGGCGATGCAGATGACACAGTTTCTATACTTGGCCAACTTCCCACGGTTAACATTCCACATCGACGTGTTCATCAGCTTACTTGGCTGGTCAATCATGCTCCATCCCTCTTCAACATTTCTCTCCTCATCCAGTCTGTGCATTATGCCATGCCGAGCTACCGGCTCCTCATGGCGTCGTGTTACTCTTTTGCCCGCGCAACCATTGAAAGCGTCCACCTTGCCTACAATGGAACTCCGGAACAAAATAGGCAGTGCTTTCTCACGCGTCGGTCACATTTCCTCTTTATTCGGGTCGGCATTACTCGAGCACAAGCCATGGCTAGGGGTGTAGCAATAGCACAGACTGGGGCCATGGCAGCATACACATGATTGTAAGTCTTTCTATCTTCCAATGAACTTTTCAATAATGGTATCACCTTGTTTACAAGGTCACTGGATACCGACAATACATTGGTGCTGGGTAGGTGCTGTTGTTCAGGGATTACATCATGGGTGTTTGTCGCTTTATGAAGAGTGTTGGCTCGTGTATTGGCTCGTGCAATGCTATGACCATGTAGATGTTGACTCAGCATGTGTTATTGTTGTGGCTCATAAAGCCTTGAGGATTGTTATTTGTATCAGAGACTTTGATGTATGGTAGTTTATCAATCATCTTTATTTCTTGTTTATGGAATTTCAAGTACTGCTCCCTTGTTTCATTGTTGAGTTGGATCTTTCATCCTCAACTTGGATGGCTTGCCAATATAAGCAATTTCCTGTTAAAATCACAAATGTCCATACTGTACCCATAGTCACATCAATAGCCTTTGCCCACAATACAAACACAATCACTCAATAACTCAACATGTGCCAATTCAGTTCCAATCCATCTTCATCTCCATCATGGTCCTATGTGCCTTCAAAATGAGTATTGTTCTCATCTGCAAGTCATCTGTTCCCATCAATACCATACTGGCAATCACAACCACTTCTAGGCCAGTATGGGCCCAGTCGGCAAGAGGTTGGATTTGTGGTATGTATGGAGATGGCTGGTGCCATCATATGGGAGGGCTGTGTTAGCATGGATGGAGCTGAGGGGTCAATGGGTTGGGGAAGGGTACAGAGGGAGTGGCAGTGGCAGTGGCAATGGCAGATGCAGACATGGACATGGGTGTGGACATGGGCATGAGGAGATTGGAGGGTTCGAGACTGAAACGACTCTGCTACGAATGCTACTTTTCTTTCACTTTATTTTCCTTTTCTCATGATCACATGATGTCCACGTGACTACGATTATCTAACATAGATCATGTGACATCCCAATGGGATCTACAGCACGATATCCGTACACATGTATTTAATCTCCATCGACCCTGAAAACCCTGAGAGTTCTTCTTCCATTTCTTCTCACACATATATTTAGATATTCCCACATTCATCTCCGCATGCTTCTCTTCCATTCTGATGCTTCTTAGAAGTCACACCGTCTACACGTTTACTTAATTACCATTGATACTTTATCTATTAGAGGTAGTTACGCTCACACGGCATATTGGTCCGTGCACACTCTGTACCAGTATATAAGTAGTCTCAATAAACACCCCAAGAGCTTCAGTCAAGTTCTTGTCAGGATTCCCCTATCCTTCACTTGTCTCTAAGTCAGTATCTGGTGGTAACGACCTAGTCTTTATTAGGTTAGGGTCGCCAACAGACTCTGTCTTAGTCCCATATTTATTCTCTAGCTTTCGTATTTATTCTCATAGTCTTGTGTTTGGATATTCATTATCTTATCTTATCCAATTAGATAGTAGATCTCATCTAATCTGGATATTACCACATCTTAGGTTATTTATTACATTTCAGATCTATGATTGCATTGAGATCTACAGATATTTATCAAGATCTTAGATAGATCTTTAGATAGATCTCATTTCCCTGTTTAGTCTATTTGTTATTTGTTACCCTTACCTGAGATCCCATCAGACTTGTTCCCATTGCCCAGTATTGCTACCTGATACCCTGGGTTATATTCCGTATACTTATTTAGTTAGTTCCCTTAGCCCAGATCCCTCTTTAGTTCATGGTCCATGCATGTTCTTTAGTAATATATAAGTAGGGACATTTTGTGTATATTCCTTACGCTCGGAATTCTCATTCTCTCTCTTGAATCTTGGCTTTGGTCAACTCTTGAGATATTTGAGTTCCTTTCAGAGACACTCTGGGAAGCCAGCCACAATCTAACACCACAGGTGTCTTGCAAGCTCTGCACAAAATGTCTGTGTAGGACCCATTTTGGGGTGTTTGAGATAGGGTGCAATGGATAGCACATTAGGGAACATGTAGCCTCTGTTGTACCCACATAAACCTCACAAAGCATCCCAAGTACATGGGTTACATTGTCAACATTGCCATTCTGAAAAGATAGAATATGAAAGGTATCAACAAAAGGCACCATTGAAAGGGTCATTGGTGTACTGTTACACTTGGCCTTGACAAGCATAGACTCAAATGATCTAGAGTTACCCATATGTAGTGAAACGACTCCGTCTTGTATTTGTACATTATTCGTTAGACTCTATATTCATTCCTATACTTTAGCCTTGCGTTCTCTTTCTGTTACCTGTTATCTTATCTTATTGTCGCTCTTTATCTTATCACTTTCCTTATCATTTCCATTCATTATCTTATCTATTCAGATATTCCCGTTATCCATTGGAGATCCCTGAAGTCTAGATTATTTATCATATCTCAGATCCGAGATCCTGAGATCACCCGATACTTAGATCTGATCTAGATTCCCCTTCTACCTGAGGCTAATCCTAGATCTTAGATATCATTTCCTTCTTTAGTTTATTACATCATAGCCCTTTACCCAAGATACATCAGACTCGCATCCCTTTACCCAGTACCCATTACCCAAGTACTTAGGGTTATTACTCCTTATCCTTATTTAGGTTACCCTTTGCCCTATTTCCTTTTATATCACTTGGTCCATGCGCCCTTTAGTATAGTATATAAGTAGGTCCATACCATGTATGTTCCCTACGCTTGGAATTCTCGATTCTATACTCTTTCCCTCTGTGGTTTGATTTAAGCCTCACAATATTTGAGTTCCTTTCATGTAGGGTCAAGGGTTCCAGGTAATACTTGAAATGACTCTGTCTCAGTCTTGTATTTATTCTCATAGTCTTGTATTCATTCGGATACTCATTTCATTATCTTATCTTATAGATTAGATAGTAGATCTCATCTAATCCAGATATTCCCGTATCTTAGATTATTTATCACTCGGATCTACGATTATATTGAGATCTCAGATATTTAGATTCATATCTAGATTCACCCTTTGACCAGGGTTAATCCTAGATCTAAGATATTCATTTCCCCTTTTAGTTTATTTGCTATTCATCACCCTTACCTGAGATTCATTGGACTCATTCCCTTTGCCCAGTATCCATTACCCAGGGTGCAGGTTATATTCCATATACTTATTTAGTTAGTTCCCTTAGCCCAGATACCTCTTTAGTTCATGGTCCGTGCGCTATTCCTTTAGTATATAAGTAGGGACATCTCATGTATATTCCCTATGCTTGGAATTCTCAAATCCACACCTTTTCCCTCTCTTGAGTTTAGTCTTGAGATATTCAGGTTCCTTTCAATACTGGACGATGGTTTACTCATGAATAGGGTCAAGGGTTCATAGTAAGACGCAATGGAGGTTACCCATTTGTTGGGTCAAAGGTTCAAGGTAAGACTTGATGAAGAGTTGTCAAGGGTTACCTGTTGATAGGGTCAAGGGTTTGAGGTAATACTTGACAAGGAGATGGCCAGATGATAAGAGGCCTGCAGGGATCAAGGGCAGCATTCACTCTAGAGTAGAATGGAGACTTGCAGGGAAGGGAAACAAGGTGGGTTAGATTGAGTAGATCTAACATGAGGAACACAGTAGCTGAAAGGACAAGCCAGACCTAATATCACAAGCGATGACTTAGAGGGGCAAAGCCATAGTGCGAGTGAGCAAGAGGCAATTCCAAGTCTACTGTACCTTACACTGAGTACCTACTTATATACTATAGGACTCTGCGCACGGACCAGCATCTAAGAAAGGAAATAGGGTCAAGGGTAACCTAAATAAGGATAAGGAATAGTAACCCGGGTATGAGGGTAAAGTACCAAGCAATGCCCTGGGTAAAGGGATGCGAGTCTGATGAGATCTCATAAAGGGTTGTGATGTAATAAACTAAACAGGGAAATGAATATCTATAGATCTGAGATTAACCTTGGGTAGAGGGAAATCTAGATCTGGATCTAAATATCTGGCGATCTTAGGATCTCGGATCTAAGATGCGATAAATAACCTAAAGTAAGGGAATATCCGGGTGATAACAGGAGTTACCGGATTAGATAAGATCTACTATCTAACCGATAAGATAAGATAACAAGTCATGATACGAGAACGAATACAAGATGAATACAAAGTCTAAAGAATAAATACGAATACCGATTGAGATCATTACAGTAGTCTACTGTGGGTTTATATAGACTTTGGAATATGAAGATGACTAAGCTGTGGAACGTAGAAGAATTAGAAAGAAAGCTTAGTCATTGTAAGAGTGTAGAACACAAGAGAAGGTTGAAGAACAATGATGACAAATGAAAGGAAAAATAAGTGGGCTGCAGGAGTGTTCAATCGTGTAACCTCATAGAGACTAAGGGTTTCCATAGGTTGAAGCAGAGTTGTAATCATAAGAAGACTTCAAGAAAAGGAGACATAAGAAAGGAAAAAGAAGTTGTAACATTATCCCTGTCATATGCACAAGACCACGTCATAGTGTACTCTGTTAAAAATTGATACTGTAGTGCCCCAGAGACCCTATCGCATTGGTGTAGGTGGTGTCATCCCAAACGTCATCAGAGTCAATGTTTGGGTCATTAGACATGTAAGGAGCAGAAGCACAAGGTGGGGGAATTCAAGGGTGGCAAGGTTGAGTGATTTATCAGCAAATGGGAGGTGCAGGGACACGATGAATGGAAGATGAAGAAGATGAAGAGGCCATATGGGGAGAGGAAGATGAGGTAGATGTCTTATGGCATTTGGAGCAGCGGGAGAGAAGATGGCCTGGGGCCCACATGGTACAGTTTGTGTATTGATATTTGTCACAGTTGACCCTGATATGTCCTAGACAATGACATTGGAAGCATGCATCTCTGTAATGAGGATGGGAGGGGGAAAGAGGGATCATGCCATGACCATCTATCCAGATGGCTTCCATGCATTCCAAAACAGCTAGTTTGTCAGAGGCTAGAGGAGAGGATGTGAGAGATAATCATTGGACCTGAGAAGTAACTATGTATGCATGTGCTAGATAGAGTTCTTCCAAGTACCATTCTATGTCTTCGATGAACTCTGTCATCCCTAGTTGATACATGAGGGCGACAATAGCCCCCTCAACAACTTTATGAATCCCTTGGAGTTGAGTTAGCTGAAGAGCTTGGTCTGCATATGTGGCACAGGGAATGTGGACTGTGAAGAGGGGAATACAAGCAACCTGTAAATAAGCTTGGTATAAAAGGTAAAGTGGAGAGCCCATGTCCAAATGAGTAGTGATGGGTGTGGCTAAGTGAGAATTTGTGAGGGCAGAGTGAAGTATAGCTAACTGAGTGCCATCAAGAAAGTCATTGTGAAGGCAATGGGCATAGATGGGAATGTCAACAGATTGTATGGTGTTGGCTAGGTAGGACTCATTGCTAGAAAGAGAAGGGGAGCCATGGAGATTGGGCATGGGCAGTGTGGTGACATTGTGCTCCCAGGCTCTAGGAGATACAGTGACTTCCAAAATTGAGTCAATGTTTTGGGATTTTGGAGTATTAGTTATATTACTCAGGAACATGAACAAATAGGGCCAAAGTATAAATGGGTGCCTGAATGTACCTATCCCTGGCTATATTTCAAAAAAAGATTTATGTAATTTGAATAAGTATCCATGGAGATATAGTCAATTCAATTCAGTATGTTATTGACTCAATTATGTAACTACCTGTCAGATCTATTAAAGTTTGATAGCTGTCATACATAACCCTTGATGAAAGCATGACAGATGGTTACCATAGTTACTATATCTTAGTAATCACTTCAACTGATACTATTTAAGAGCTGGTTTCATCTCTCATGCCTTTCAAATTCATGATGCATCCCATCTCCTCTGCTCAAAAAGAAAATATCCTTTCTCTGGCCTCTAATGGTCATTCTACTTGTTATATTGCCTCCAAACTAGGTGTCAGCCAGTCTACTGTCTCTAGGATACTCAGAAATCTCCTTTCTAACAGACCTATACCTCTTTCTGGCTGTTTCTCCAAGCTTTCAGCCACTTCTCAGCATGCTATTTGAAATGATACTTCTTTGATACTCTAGATATTTGCCATTCCATCCATTGCTTGCTCTACACTTCCATATCCTCACTCACAAGCTTTGTCGCTTTGTCTTACCACTTAGCCAATACATCACATTACTTGGTGCATGTGATCCTTCACAATCCAAGTCACCAAACCCAAGGTTATATTTTATATTCTCATTGATTATAATGTGGCTGCCGTGTGAAACGATCATTCTTTGATACCCTAGATATTCGACATACATTCATTGCTTGCTCTACATTTCTGCCAACCCTCTATTGCAAGCTTTGTTGCTTAGCTTCATTGCTTAGCAGATATGTCATGTTACTTGGTATATCATGTGATAGATATTATAATTCAAGACACCAAACCCAAGACTGTATTCTCTTGATTATAATGTGGCTACCATGTGCTCTTTAGTCATCGAGATTACGTTATATATTAGTTATCCTCAGATCTCAGATAGATACATCTCATTACCCGATACAAGGCATATATTCCCCACAACCCTATATCCACTTATACTTGTATCTTTATCAAGATCTGTCCAGTTCTATTTGATATAGATCTGCATATTTAGATTACCCTTCGTCCAGATCTGTAGATTCAGATCTCCATTTTTTAGATTCATTTGATATTCATTTCTCTGTTTAGTTTATTGGTTATTCTTACCCTTTACCCCAGAGATTGTCCATTGAACTCTATTCCGTTACCCTGATACACTGGTTCTCTTCCATATACTTATTTAGTGGTTACATCCTTCTTTACTTAGTTACCCTAGCCCAGATCCCTTTTCCACTTCATGGTCCATGCTCACATTTCTATAGTATATAAGCTAGGTACTTTCGTGTAGTACCGTAGCTTGGAATTCTTGAATCTCTCTTGAATCTCTCGAGCTTTCTTGGTACAAGACCCTGTCCTTGAGAGAGCCCTAACAGCATTCTTCCATATAGGTAGCCTATTGCAAGTATAGGTTCTTTGGTAAGTCTTTCACTATTATTACTCAAATCACCACATGCAGAGCTGCCAATGCTGTCCAGGCTACCCACCATATCAATTCCATCATTCCTAGTCCAGTCTCCTCACAAACAGTGAGAAGAGTTCTCAAAAAACATTCATTCAAGGCTGTTACAAAGAAGAAAAAGCCACTTCTTGCTGTAAGAAACAAGAAGAAGCATTTAGCCTTTGCCCTGAAGTACCAGGAATGGACTATTGAGGACTGGAAGAGGGTTATTTGGTCAGATGAGACCAAAATCAATAGGATAGGGTCAGATGGGAAGGAATGGGTATGGAAACAGGCAGGTGAGGGCCTTATTAACAGAGAGGTTCAGGGAACAGTGAAATTTGGAGGAGGAAATATCATGGTATGGGGGTGTATGGGTTGGGAAGGTATTGGGCACCTTGCAGAGGTTGAGGGGAGGATGGATGCCAACCAATATGTGGACATTTTGAAGCACAACTTGCTTCCCAGCTTGGAGGAATCTGGAATTTCTCTGGAGGATGTTATTTTTCAACAGGACAATGACCCCAAACACACCTCCAAAAAGGCCAAGAAGTGGATGGAAGACAATTATATCAGTGTCCTGGATTGGCCTCCACAATCTCCAGATCTTAATCCTATTGAACACCTCTGGCATCATATCAAAAAGGAGCTTGCCAAGTATTCAAGACATGCTAAAGGAGTATGGGAGATTTGGGATAGAGTGGCAGAAGTATGGAACAATATAGATCCAGAGATATGTCAGAACTTGATTGAAAGCATGCCTAGGAGGATCCAAGCAGTGATCAAGGCCAAAGGAGGTCATACAAAGTACTAGAATTGGCTGGTTCTATAGATTTGATGGATAGTTACAAAATTGAGTCAATGACTTGCCAATTCAAATTGACCATATCTCCATGACTACTAGGCCAAATGACATAATTTTTATTTTGGGACATAGCCATGTGCATGTACAGTTAGTCACTCACTTACGCTTTGGCTCTATTTGTTCATGTTCCTGAATAATATAGCAAATACTCCAAAGTCTCAAAACATTGACTCAATTTTGGAAGTTACTGTACCTGTACATTAACCAGATCAGGTTCCATAGCATTATAACTGTGCAGGGCAGCAATGCACATCTAATAGAGAGGCCCATTCCATCTTGTCCAGTTATCCAGCTGATCATCATAATGAGGATTATGAATCTCTGAGATATTCCCAGAGATGTGTCTTTCAAGCACAAAGGCAAGGTTTTCCTGATAATCAAAGACAATGACAAAAAAGTAATCCAAGGACAAGACCACAAAGACAATAGGAACAGAGGAATCTCCAGGCAGGGTATCAAAAATATATCACTATTGGAATAGATATATCTCTTGAACATCTGGCAAAGAATGAACACTAGAGAAAATAGAAGGGATGAGAGAGAAGAAATCAACATAACAAACATGAGTCTGGCCAGAGACAGAGTATCACAGGGACAGGAGAAAGAAGTTCAGAACACTTGCTTCTATCCATGTCTGATACTTCAAAGTATTCAGATTCTGATATATAATGGCCCATGTAGTGGGCCTTGTCATGGAGCACACTAAAATTTTTCATAATGAGCAGACCATGATGAGAAGGATGGAATGACATACAGATGATGTGATGCACTGAAGGCCCCTGATCATCCTGACCAGAGTCAGACCTTGGAGGATGGGGTAATGAAAGGAACCTTAATATCTCAAGAGTTGAGCCTAAGCCCAAGATTCAAGAGAGAGAAAAGGAATTCCAAGCATAAGATACTTTACAAGAAGTCCCTACTTACATACTAAAGAGATACAAGCACAGACCATGAAGTAGACAAGGGCTCTGGGCTAGGGTAACTAAATAAAGAAGGACGTAACTACTGAATAAGTATATGGACACGAACCTAGGGTAAAGGAATAGAGTTCTAGGGCGATCTCTGGGTAATGGGTGGGAATAACCAATAAACTAAATGAGGATATGATATCTAAATATGTGAATCTTGAGAAGGGTTTGGATCGAGGGGAAATTTAAGTATGTAGATCTATATCAAATAGAACTGGACAGATCCAAAGAGATACAGAGATATGCAGATGTAGGGTGACAGGGAATATATGCCTTGTATTGGGTAATAAAATGTATCTATCCGAGATCTGAGGATAACTAATATATAACATAATCTCCATGACTAAAGGGCACACAGCAGCCATGTTATAATCAAGAGAATATGATATCTAATCTTGTATCATGTGTACTAGGTCACGTGATGTATAGGCTAAGCTAAGCAAAAGCAAAGCAAAGCGACAAAGCTTGCGATGAGTATGGCGGAAGTATAGAGCAGCGACGGATGTGTATCAAATATCTAGAGTGTCTAACAAAGATTGTTTCAGGTAATACAGGAGGACTAGAATGGGATAGTGAATGCTGTTCCACAAAGTCATTACTGGACTCATTGGAGTTCTCTTTGCCAGTATTTCCTTGATCTCTAGGATGGGACTGATCAAGGTCTAGATGGTCCATCATGGCCTGACATTTCTAATACACAAATCACAGTGCTTCATCATTAAGCTCCTCTACATCATCAAAGGACTCATCAGTGTCTGGTTAATTATAGGCATGCTAGCTCTGAGAGTTAGTCTGATAAATATCCAGGTTCTCCATCTTGATGTGGCATTTCTAATATACAAAGTTGAGCTCTTCTTCATCAAGGGATGATTCTGAATTTGAAAATGTAGGACTTCTAGCTCCTTTCTGTGTAGAAAGAGCATTCAATAATAAAGAATAGCAGAAAGGCAAGGAGGAAGAGGAAGAGGAAGAGAAAGAGGAAGAGGAAGAGGAAGAGGAAGAGAAAGAGGAAGAGAAAGAGAAAGAGAAAGAGAAAGAGAAAGAGAAAGAGAAAGAGAAAGAGAAAGAATTGCAATGAATAGATAATGGAATGGCTTTTGCTGTCTTATTTAAAACAGTGTTAGCTACGAGAGCCTTACTTTGAGAGCATGTACAAGGTGCCATGGTGATTGAAATGTGAAAATGCCAAGAAGTTAAACTTGAAAGGATCATTTAGCTCACAATGAGATAATCCAGGGCATATTCAGGGTTAAAAAGTTAACACAGTCCAGGTAAAGGGCCTCATGGCTGCCCATTATGTAACCAGAAGGTGTAAGTGATAAGTTAATTGAAAAGACCCTTTTTTACCATGCAAAGTCCTTCAGATGCTTGGTAACCTATAACATCATCCACCAGACCACCAGATATCATCTACAATATCCTCCATGTCACCTTCTTCAAAGAGAATCTTCTATAGCCTTTATTCCAGCAGGGAAATCCAAGGTAAATATCTATTAGCAAGCAGGAGGTTCAGAGAAACTGAGCTCAAACAGTAATTAGTCTAATAAATGCAGACAATGATATGCTAGAAGGAAAAAAGAAGATACCAGGAGATATGGCACATACCTTCTGCAGAAGTAATGTGTAAGTGCACAAAGAGAACACTTGGTAATATGGACTGACAGGGGCTTGACTCATTAGCATTATCATCTGAGGGAAAGACAATGCCATGTGGTATGGGGTAATATAGGATATCAGACTCCAAAATCTGAAAAAGACCTATGTATGCTCTTGTCTTAGTCTTGTAGAGCAAAATGTGCTGTGCTGATTATTGTCACAGAAGGCATGGATAGCTGTCACATGGTACTATAGGAAGTCTAATATATCTGGAAAAGAGTAAGCAAGTCTTTCATCTGTTATATCATGCAAACTACTTACTAATGGTTAATGGTGCCATACAGTATTAGTCCCCATGTGGGCAAGTTGGAGCTGGTGATGTCAGACCATCTAGATATCATTTCTCCTGAATAAATCATGTGTAAGTAATCTTGAAATTTTGAATATATTCAATCTAAAGAGAACATTTGAGATAGCTCCAGCAGACATAATGCACTTTATAGAGGGAAATGTGAAGGGTTCATTTACAGTATAGGATAAGATGACCTATATACATGCTAGTCAATGAGGATTTCAAAAGGAAAACCTATGCTCACAGTATGATGATAAAAGGTGATTTGGAGAAGCATAACTAACTTGGCTTGATGTCCTAGGATGATTTTGATACTTGTCAGGTCTGTAAGAAAGCTTACAATCCAGACCAAGATGAACAAGAGTACTATCATGGGTGTGGAAGATGGTTCCACTGCAAATGCCTGGAATGTCTGCTGAAAGGAAGCAACAAGATAGAAGAGCATATAATGTAAATCATCAAGGATACAGAGCTTTTATTGGACAAGGATTTTGTTGAGCTTATGTGCATTCCAGTGTTCCAAGGCAAACATCATGGTATGATAGGGAATGGAATGCTGATACTGGCCATTTGGAAGAGCTTTCAAGAGGCATGTGAAGCAGAGAGAAAAGAGGTGGATTTAGATTGGAGGGATTATATCACACAGGATGTGATGGCACTAGCAAAAAAGCCTTATGTATATTATTGCTGTTCTGTCTGCCTCAAACAGGACAAAAGGTGGTACCTATAGTAAAATTGGATCTATATATATGTATGTATGCAGTGTTCTGAAATTGAATTTGGCTAGTGTTCAGCATGCTAAACATAAGTTTGACTTAACAAAAGGTGACACCTGTATTAAAATTGGATCTATATATGTGTGTATACAGTGTTCCAAACTTGAATTTGGCTTGTGTTCAGTGTGCTGAACATAAGTGCACCAAACATATATATAAAATCAATACTTTGTTAGTCCACATGCATGCACCAGGATCATGAATCCTTTCTTGGAATTTATGTTTACATTCTTTTCATTCTTCTCTATCTTTTATAGTCAAAGATCCAGATGTGTAGTATCTCTCACAAGGTTATTCTGTGGACAACATGAGCCAAAATCATAGGTGAAGTAGAACAATGGAGACGTATATAAGCATATTTGTTTCCCTTGATATGAGAGATAGTGTTGGAAACCAATGCATTCTTTCTGCTTGCCTTTTTCAATGTGGATAAAAATTGTATGAGCTATGCAAAGAATTTGAGTAAGTTATATTACCAGAACAAGTGACCATCCTATCTTTGCATCAATGTCCTCTGTGTCATTCCTGCACTATTCAGCTAATGACCTGATAGTATCAGCCAGCCCTGTCAACATTCAGACTACCTTGTCATCACTCTTATCCAGAGTGGTTGTGGATGGTCCTGCAGTGAGCTGACATGATGTATCTGGTACTAGATGTTGTTGCAAGACCATGGGTGGATTTGCAAGGGGTGAAATGGTAACCTGGACCATGTTATACTGGCCAGATACCAAGGATTGGCCTTGTATAACCTTGATGTAGATAAACTCAGATGGACTTGATGTTTCATTGTTTTTCCTTTCTGCCAGTTTGTGCTACCCTTAGGACATCCATGAGACTGCTTGACAAGACAATCCTTAGACATGTTCATAGACTCCTCTGGCTTGTTGTCAATGGTTTCAGCAGATGATTGTCCAATCCCACTCCACTCAGTATCCTGATCATCACAGAGATGACCATGCTCTTTCTGCTCACTGACCAGATCCATGTGCATATCTAATTCAACTCTCAATGGAGAAAAATCAAAGGAATTGAGAATGTCGTGAGTTGGGTTGTCTGGAACATTGCTGGGTAGATCATTAGTCATTGGGATAATGGCTTGGTTCATGTGAGAGATCACTGAAAACATTGAAGGTCCCTTGCTGGCTAATTTTCCAAGTGAATAATGAACTATGATTTCATAGTAAACTAAATGTCATACACTACTTACAGGATGAATCTGAGACAAGTGTGGTATCAAACCCTGTGAGCACTTGTGTGATGGGGATTGGAGTAGAGAATGTAGATGTAACTAAGCACTTTTTTCTCAGATTCCCCTCTTTCTCTTCATTGTTGTCCTGGTCTCACACCCTTCATTTTATACATAACCTGCATGCTAGCATCACCTATCTCTATCTCTACCTGAACCAGCACTGCCTTGGCCTCCTTTTCCTGCTCCTTGTTGTTACTATCTTCCCCTCCCTTCTCATCCTTATCCTTGCCCTTGTCCCCTCCCTCCCTTGTGTCATTGTCATCATTGCTCTCCTCATCATCATCATTGTCACTTTCCTCATCATCATTGTTGTCATTTTCACTCTCCTTCTCCTGGTTCTCTTTGACTGTCATGTCCTTTATCCATAATGACACTGTAGAGTTGTGGATAAGACAAAGGGGGGGAGGGAAACACAAGAGCTGGATTTATACTCCATTTAGAGTCAAGGGAGCAACTGTAATGATCTTCCAGCAGGTCCTATAGTTCCTTTAAGTCAGTCTTTAGTACCTTGTGAATATTGTAGCTGTAGTTCTGACCTTCCAGCTTTGTGTGGATGTGGCTTGATATGTATTTGTCCCAGTCTAACAGTCATGAGTGTGAAGGATATGTGAAAGTGGTTAGAGATACTAACCTAACCCTTGGAGCATAATTCACTTGATGTTGATTGTTGTTGTGGTCTGGAACTCTTGAACCATTGTTGGGTCATGTTGTCTGAGAAGAAATTCCATGACAAGATACTTATTGAAGTTCTTGCACTGCCAGTTTCTGATATCACCCATGGAAACACAGATAGACAGACAAATGAAACTCTCTATGATATTGTCAAGATGGCATATGATGTAAATGAGACATGGGAGATGCTGTTTTATCTTTTTTGCCTTGCTGCCACCATATGTATTCCTTAGCCAGATGCAGAGGTTGAAGCAGAAGAGAAATTTGATAAAGTGATTGAGATAGAACTGTAGAAGCCATGTCTAGTGCTTGGTAATGCTAATGTAAGTGTTGGTCATCTTGACCTCAAAGCATATCACATTAGTAGGATGCACAGTGTACTTAACCTGGACAATGTAGGAGACATGGGTTGAGTTTGGGGTTACTGAGGGCCAGTAGTATTCAGACATGGTGGTATGGTAGACATGTATATGTTACGACTTCTTTTTTCTCTTTATGATAACCACTCTTCTTCTATGATTATCTCATATCAGCTTTGACTTATGGAAACCTCTAGTCTCTGCAAGATCATGTGATTGAACATTTCTGCAACTTACTTATTTCCCTCTACATTTGTCAACATTGTTCCATACCATTCTCTTGCATTCCACACCCATATGATGACTAAGCATTCTCTTCCATTCTATTACTTTCCACTGCTTAGTCATCATCATATTCTTTTACATATATAAACCCATTCATAGGCTACCATGTCCCTTACATTAGATCTACTCAATCTAACTCTATTGTCTTTTTCTCTCTATGAGTCCCTATTCTACTCTTGAGTAAGTGCTGCCCTTGATCACTATGGGCCTCTAACTACCTGGCCATATCTTTGACAAGTACTACCTTGAACCCTTGACCCTATTTATGGGTAACCTCTTCAACGTCTAGTACCATCAGGAACCCTAGACCATTCATAAGGGTAACCTTCGACTTTGTCTTGACCATTTGAGTCTATGCTTGTTCTTATCTGGACCAAGCATAACAAAAGGTCTAATGTGTCTAGAGGAGCAATCATTGATATAGTCTCCCATCATATCATCTTCACAGTACCCTGCCTGGTGGTGTGCTTTCTGTGATAGCACCGACAATGAGGAACTCTCTAACCTCAATCACACTCCCAAACAGTGGGATACATCACCTGAGTCTGACGTCAATCTCAACATCAATCTAGATCCTATATTCTGTGCACCAGATCCCATCCTTGACTTATCCCACAATCTCTCCACCACTCTCCATCTTTCTCATACTCCAACCCCTCTATTACCTACTCTGGTTAACACCCAACCCCCTCTATTCTCAGTTAACCCACTGCCTAATTCATCACATCTTCCTCCACTATCACCTCCATTATTCTCATTTCCCACTATGTCCCACCATAAACTCACTGAGCTTTGTATTGCTGTACCTAAGCACTATGACAGGTTTCCTACCACTGCCTTGAACTGGATCAACTTGATCTGGTTATACCTCCACATGAACCAAGATGTTTACAATAATGATAGCAAATGTATAGTCTTTGCTTTATCCTATATAACCAAGGGTACTGCTGTAGACTGGGCTACCACCTTTCGTATCAAGGCCATATCTGGCATTCATGTAACTCTTGGAACCTTTGCTGACTTTATCTCTGCCTTTGAAAAGGCATTCAAAACCACCGACACCATTGCTAATGCCATAGCTTGGCTCTTCACTGCAAAGGTCTCCAAGAAGAAAGCTAGCTCCAAGGAAAAAGAGCTAACCTTGGAAGCTTACACCCTTGAATTCAAAAACAAGGGCACTCTCTCCCAGATCACCAACAACAATGTCCTTATTGGATGCTACTCAGCCGGTCTTCCCACTTGGCTTATGTGCCATATCATCACCATGGACAAGAAACTTTCTACCTTAATAGAATGGTATAAGAAGGCTACATGGTTTAACATTCAGTGGGAACACACCTGAGAAATTGAGAAACACTGCACCAATCAGGGCACTTATCACCACTTTACTCTCACCAAACCCAAGAAACCCCCTCATGACCCTAATGCCATGGATATTGACACCATATAATCAGGAAAACTCACCCCTGAAGAACAGAAATGCTGCATTGAAAAGAAACTCTGTTTCCACTGTTGCAACCCCAGACATCTTAGTACTGCCTGCTCTAACTTTGCTTCATCCTCCCAAAAGAAGCTGATCAATAAGCAAATTCAGAAAGTCATCAAGGATGATGAAGTTCCAAATCTGTTGGATATTGAGGATGACCAGAAAGGTAAAAAGGATATCTCTTCTTTGGATTTTTTAAAAGGGGAACTCCATCGACACAAGTCTCACCTTCTAACAATATAACTGTATGCTCTATGAAATCTATGCATATCTCTATGCAAGTGGTCGTAACATCACATTCAATGAAAGCCATTGACACAACTGCTCTAATTGACAGTGGAGCCCAGATCTGCTGTATCAACCAGGAATTTGCCAAACATCATTGCCTCCCTCTTGATAAACTTGACTAACCCTTCTTTGCTTGAAATGCTGATGCATTCCAAAATGCCAACAGAAAAGTCACTCACTTGTGTAACCTCCTTGTCTCCATAAAAGGACTTAGCCACTCAGTAACCTTCTATGTCCTTGCCTGCAGAAACAAGAACATAATTTTAAGACTTCCATGGCTAAGAAAAGCCAATCCAGCTATTAATTGGACATCGGAAACTGTAACTATTCCTGAATCTATGGATAAATCCAAGGCTCTCAATACTACCCATCTTCAGGACCTTAAACACTATGATACCCACTACCTGACACCTACCCCACAAACTCCCCTCCCAGCCATCAATATATCAACTTGGTCACAGACCAATACCTATACTTCTATCTTTGTCATGATGATAAGAACCAATTTCTCCAGCATGCTCTCTAAAACCATCATATTTATTGCATCACCCACTATGAAAGCTGCTTCTCCCCTCTTGGTTCTCTCTCTATAGCTAAACTCACCACCACCACCAAATTAGTTGCTGCCACCAAAAAAGCCAAACCCAAGACTACCCTTCCTCCTGGATATCAACAATTTGCCTCAGTCTTTTCCAAAGAAGCAACTGACCATGTCCCACTGTCACGACCCTATGACCATGAAATTGTTTTGGACAACTCCTTTGTCCCAAAAATCAGGAAAGTTTATCCATTAAATCTGAAGGAATGCAAGGCAACAGAGGATTTTCTCAATGAAAACTTAGCATCAGGAAAAATACACCCTTCAAACTCACCCCAAGCATCCCCTTTTTTCTTTGTTAAGAAGAAGGAAGGGAAACTCTGCCCTTGTCAAGACTACCACTATGTCAACAAACATACTGTTCGCAATGCTTATCCCCTACCTCTTATTTCCGACCTCATAGACAAACTATGAGATGCCAAGGTCTTTACTAAGTTTGATGTTCATTGGGGTTACAACAACATTCAGATCAAAGACAGACGTCAGTGGAAAGTGGCATTTATCACACATAAAGGACTATTCAAACTGATGGTCATATTTTTCAGCCTTTCCAATTCACCTGCCACTTTCCAACATTTTATGAACAACTCTTTCTGTGATCTTATTGCCAAGGGTTGGCTCATTATCTACATGGACAATCTCTTAATCTTTTTCCCCAATGACGCCACTCATACAGAAAGAACTAAGTGTGTTCTCCAATGGATGGAGAAACTGAACTTTCACCTCAAGCTTGAAAAGTGTACCTTCACTGCCAGGGAGATAGAATACCTTGGCATGATTATCTGCCCAGACCAGCTGGCTATGGATCCTGTAAAGTTGGAAGGAATCATGAAATGGCCTACTCTAGCCAAAGTAAAAGATATCTGTTCCTTTCTCAGCTTTGCCAATTTCTACTGCCAGTTCATTCCTGACTATTCCAACATTGCTTGCCCCCTACTTGACCTCACCAAGAAGGCCTGTTCTTGGCAGTGGACTGCTTTTTGTAACTCTGCTTTCACTTGCCTCAAAGACCTCTTTCTCACTTAACCAGTCCTTTAACTTCTGGATCTCTCTGCTCTGTTTTCCATTGCCACCAATGCCTCCAAATTCACCTCAGGAGGTATTCTCCTCCAAACTGACTCCAACAGCAATTGGCACCCTTGTTCTTATCTCTCCCAATCCTTCTCTTCTGCTAAATGCAACTATGACATCTATAACTGTGAACTCCTTGCCATCCTCTGGGCCCTCAAAACATGGCGCCATTATCTCCATGGTGCCATTTATCCAGTATAGGTCTTCACCAACCACAAAAATCTCACCTTCTTCCATTCCTCTCAAGCCCTCAATCTCTGTCAAGCCTGTTGGTTGTTAGACCTTGCAGACTTTGACCTAAAGTTAATCCATGTTCCCAGTAAACTTCTTGCAAGCCCTGATGCTCTCTCTCACTGCCCCAACTTCCTTGCTGACGATTCATCAGATAACTCTGGCATCACTCCCCTTCCCCTGTCCCTCTTCATTCATCACATTGACACTGCCCTGCACTCCCACATCTCCCACACTTCCTCTGGCAATCCCCTTGTGTTGAAAGCCCTCCAGTCCATTCAGACTGACATTCCTGTGGCATTGCGTTCCCATCTTGCCAACTGGTAATTTGCCAATGATGTCCTTCTTTATCGCAACTGTGTTTATGTTCTCCCTACAGGTTCCCTTCGCTATGATATTGTTTCCCATTGCCATGACCACATCACCGCTGGCCATCAAGGTTTCTTAAAGACTCATCAACTGGTCACTACTGAGTTCTGGGGGCCCAGGTTAGCCTCTTTCATTTGCTCTTTCATCAAGGGTTGTGCTATTTGCCAGCAGAATAAGGTCAATACTCACCCTACCTCACCACCCCTCTTTCCCATTCCCTCTCAGGCTTCCTGCCTGTTTCAGTAGCTTTTTTGTGATTTGATTACCAGACTTCCTGTCTCATCTGGCTTCAATTCCCTGTTGATCATGGTTGACCATGGGCTTACTAAGGGGGTAATTCTTTGCCCAACCAAGTCTACAGTCACAGCAGAAGGATTTGTGACCCTTTTTTTCCATAAAGTTTTGCTTTGATTTGGCCTCTATGACAAAATTATCTCAGATTGGGGGTCTCAATTCATCTCTATCTTCATGAAGGAACTAAGAAAACTCCTTAAATATGATTTATCCCTTTCTACCACCTATTATCCACAGTCTGATGGAGAAACTGAGTGAGTTAACCAAGAAATTGAAACCTATCTCCAGATCTTCTGTGGGGACTGCCCTATGACATGGGTAGATTCAATCTCCCATGCTGAATTCACACATAATCACCACCCTCATTCAGTTATCCACCAATCTCTGTTCTATCTCATAATAGAGTGTGAACCCCATACCCTTCCCTTAGTTATCCCTGACACCTCTACATCTGCCATAGAATACCACTTAAAAGCTCTTACTGCCACTTGAAATGAAGCCTTGGCAGTGCATGAGCTAGCTTGTCAAGTAATGAGTTCACATTCCCAAAAATCCTTTACCCCTTTCCAGAAAGGTAATTGTGTCTGGCTGGAAACCAAGAACTTGAAACAATCTGTAGCTAATCCAAAGTTCACCCCAAAACATGAAGGACCCTTTACTATTACCCAAGTCCTCTTGCTGCTGCCTTGGACATATTAGAATTAACTGTGATTGCTATCAATGTGCCAATTGCACAGAATGGGCCCCCAGTGTTTTTCTCTCTTGTTGCCCCAAATGTCAAAGGATCTTAGCTTCATCGTCCAGTTCTTCTCATACTGTAACCTCATCCTGGTTCTGCATCTTGCTTTACCATGTTCCTGCTCCTATTCCTCATCAATGCACCATCCAACCACATCGGCCTTGCATTCCTCCTCCTTGAGCTCCTATTCGACATTGATTTGAATAATGTTTGGGATGACATCATCTACACCAATGTCACTGGATCCCCTCGCCATTACAGCTATGACTTTTAACAGAGTATACTGCATTGTAGTCTTGTGCATACACAGGGGATAATGTTACGACTTCTTTTTCCTCTTTATGATAACCACTCTTCTTCTATGATTACCTCATATCAGCTTTGACTTGTGGAAACCTCTAGTCTCTGTGAGGTCGTGCAATCGAACATTCCCACAACCCACTTATTTCCCTCTACATTTGTCAACATTGTTCCATACCATTCTCTTGCATTCCATGCCCATATGGTGACTGAGCATTCTCTTCCGTTCTATTACTTTCCACTGCTTAGTCATTATCATATTCTTTTACATATATAAACACATTCATAGGCTACTGTGTCCCTCATGTTAGATTAATCTAACTCTACTGTCTTTTTCTCTCTGTGAGTCCCCATTCTACTCTTGAGTGAGTGCTGCCCTTGATCACTGTGAGCCTCCAACCACCTGGCCATACCTTTGACGAGTACTACCTTGAACCCTTGACCCTATTTACAGGTAACCTCTTTAACATCTAGTACCATTGGGAACCCTAGACCCTCCATAAGGGTAATCTTCAACTTTGTCTTGACCATTTGACTCTATGCTTGTTCTTACCCAGACCAAGCATAATAGTATAGCACAATGTGAAGAGAATGCCAGCAGATATATATGATGGTAGACCTACCCACAATGCAATACAATTACATGTCCAAATAGGTCAATATCAATACAACCCTGGTTAATCTGAAAGGGGATGCTAAATTGGGATACACCACTTTGGCAGTGCAGGACATGAGTCTGACTGATTTTGGGCACACATAAATTACATTTGACTGATGTTCGGTATGCTGAACTTAAGTTTAACACATGTTCTCTATGCTAAACATTATGTTCAGTATGCCAAATGTAGGCTCCATCTTTCAGGAATCCTTCATAATAGTTGACCATGTGCATACATGATATTAGTCATGCATAATGTTATATTCAGTGTGTCAAATATATGGCAACTCAACCTTTCTGGCACTGGACTGTATGAAAAGTCATTAGAAATTTGTAGCTAGTCAACATTATATGGAAATAATCACTGCTTGAGTTACTTGCATATAACTAGGAGTGAAGCTTATTCAATCTCTTGCTCCTCTGCTGCATCTCCCTTTCCTTTCCCTTTCCCTTCTCTCTTTTCATTTCCCTTTCCCTTTCTACTTCCTTTTTCTTTTCCTTTCCCTTTCCACCTTGCCCTGCCTTTCCCTTTCCCTTCTCCCTCACCTTCACCTTTCCCTTCACCCCTACCTTCACCTTCACCTTCACCCCCACCTTTCCCTTTCTCTTCTTCCCTGTCTTGCCCTCCCCCTTACTCCTTGTGTTCATTACCTTCTTCTTCTCCTCCTGCTCCTACTCCTGCTCCTTCTCCTGCTCCTGCTCCTCTTCAACACTGTCATCATTGTCAATATCCATCTCACTGCTGCCATTTCCAAACTCATCCTTATACTTTTTCTTATCATTTCTCACTATGTGGGCACTGGCCTTCCCACCATCTGTGTCTTTTGAGGGACCTGGGATATTCTCTTCTGCATCTCCAGGATTCTCCAAGTGCTCCTTGTAAGTGTAACCAACTGAAATATATTGATGTTGTGACAGGAGAAAAAATAAAAGACTTACAATTGGGGTTTGTCACTACAAGTGGGCTGTAAAGTGTGTTTATATGGGTAAGGAGCTGCCTTGCAAGCTTGATAGTCCTGATACCCTTTTCCATGACATGCCCCAGCCCAGATCCTACCCATCTGGGTTTCATACAAATCCTAATCTATCCAGGGGACATTTGTGTTTGCATTTCACTTACCACATTCATTAATATTTCCATATTCAAGAGTTACATTGC
The DNA here is from genome assembly GCA_038092855.1 of Boletus piedmontensis. NCBI lineage: Eukaryota > Fungi > Basidiomycota > Agaricomycetes > Boletales > Boletaceae > Boletus > Boletus piedmontensis. The sequence goes on from JBBPRD010000085.1 coordinate 21,853, forward strand.
TCTTCCATTGCCATGCTTGTACCTTTATGGGCTTGTGTTGGCACACACAGTATTCAATCAGCAAGTAGTTATCGAACATCTTGCTGTGGTAGGTCAAGTCCTTCTCCATGATGGCATCTCTAGGCTCTGTCATTATGGGCCTAAATATGCTGTCCATATACCACATTAGCATATTGAGGTTATTCTCAGTGTCTGCAGATAGCTCAAGCTCTTGTGCATATATGAGGACCAGATGGATTGCCTCCTCTCTCCAGACAAAGCACTGGAGGTAGACACCATACAGTGACTCCAAAAACTCTTTCCATACTAACCCAGAATGTGGTGTGTGAAGCACACTACCAAACAGCATGGGAATTATGCTTAGCTTTGGTGGAGTTATAAATAGTACATATGCCCCGCTACAATATTGCCCCCTAGGTCATGTGATTTGGTCCACATGCCAGAGAGATATGATCAATTCAAAATAGCAATACCATGGAAAGGGTTTTTTCACTTTTGAATTGATGACTAGGATCTTAGTTAGTACAAACAAATATATATATGTAAATAGTATGTCTGAGTTTAAAAAAGTTCACACACTTCTTGATTCTCAATTACCATTATGGTCAGATCCCTCTCTTTTGCTCAACAAAGCTCTATCCTTTCAATGCTTGATGCTGGCTGCTCTGGTAATACTGTTCACCTTCACTTGAAGAAAGTTGGTATGAAGGCTGTGGTGAAGTCCAAATGCCCCCTTCTCTCTCCTAGACATTGCAAAGCTTGTTTGGACTTTGCCTATGCCCACAAGAATTGGACTCTAGAGGACTGGAAGAGATTAATATGGTCTGATGAGACTAAAATCAATTGCCTAGGATCAGATGGGCACAAATGGGCATGGAAAAGGGCAGGTGAGGAGCTTAGTGATAGATTAGTGGATGGA